>APFE031506044.1:10849-36643 GCA_000404065.3 Pinus taeda
TGCAAACCCATCATACATTTTTCTTTTGATGCTTTCCTATCTACATACTACCCTTATTTCTTCTAGAGCCCAGATTAAACTGTTGGACTCTTCTGTTTATCTACCTATCTAAGAGTCTGCCAAGATTAAACTGTTTGGACAAACCTACAATCTCTATATTCTGAAACAAGAAATTTAAACCTAGGGAGACCAAGATTAAACTGTTTGGACCTCCCTCTAACTAAAAGTAGCGATACCAGGAAAACTCTACAAAATTTTGAAGGCAATTGAATGAACTTGAAGTAGCCTTCTTCATATGGAGACTGTTTGAGCAAATATGGAGCATTGCAGCAAGCAAAGTACAACATATTTGGCCTGTGAAATTCTGATCATGAAATATGAATACCTGCTGCAGTAGGAGCTAACACCTTACAAAAAAGACCAATGCACCCCAAGGTGATACATTTTTCCTAGTATACCCCTTGTCCAACATTTCCTTCAATTGCAATTTTAACTCAACCAGCTCAGGTGTGCTCATCCTGTAAGGTGCTTTAGATGCTGGACTGCCCCTAACACTAGCTCAATATAAAATTCTACCTCCCTTTGAGGTGTAAACTCTGTAATGTCCTTAGGGAATCCATCCGTAAACTACTGCAAAACTGTGTACTTTTTCAACACGTCTACATCCTCAACCTCGTTACCCTTATCACTAGAAATGTGTATTGCAAACAACTTGCACCCTTTCCTGCAGCTACGCTTTTCTTACATAACTGTCACCATCCTAACTGATGTGGCTTTCTTCTTACCTTGTAAGACTCTTAGTTCTCCATTGCCATCAACACACTCAATAGCTTTGTCATAGCATTCAACCTTGTTTCTATGTAGATACAACAAATCCATGCCCAATAACATATTGTAAGAACCCAAAGGTAAAACATTCAAATGTGTTGTCGTAGGCATACCATTCAAATCAAATGCGCAAGCTCTTACCCAATGATGAACTCACTTCTTCGTACCTGTAGCCGACTTCACTAACAATACTCTACATGTAACTCCTGATTCAAACCACAGTTACCCACCAAGTTAGGATTAACATAGCTATAATTAGATCCTGCATAAGGACTCCACCAAGCCCTCTCTTGCGAGCATCTGTGCATACCACAAATTCCTTATTCGGATCTATAATCTAGAGTACTGGTACATGTGTCAACAACTTCTTAAGCTGCTCAAAGCTAGCCTGACAATCCTCAGTCCATTCGAACTTCTTACCTTTCCTCTGCAAGGATGTAATGGGATAAGCAATTTGCGAGAAGTTCCTGATGAACCTCCTGTAACAACCTGCCAAACCCATGAAAGATCTCACTTCATCCACATTATTAGGATCTACCCATTCCATGATGGCCCTTATCTTCTCTGGATTTATTGCAATGCCTTCCTTGGAGACAACATGTCTCAAGTAGTGTACCTCAATTTGAAAGAAACAACACTTGGTCACCTTAACATACAACTGATGCTCCCTCAAAAACCTCAACATTGCTACTAAATGCTTGAAATTCTCTTCGTCACACTATTCATCAAACACATGAATGTAGCTGGAGAATTAGTTAAGCCGAATGGAACAACAAAAAACTCATAATGCCCATACGTGGTCCTGAATGTATCCTTGTAAATGTCCTCTTTGATGCGTACCTAATGGTATTTGAATCTCAAGTCAATCTTTGAAAACACTGTTGCTCCCTTAAGTTGATCAAACAAGTCATAATCCTTGTCAAAGGATATCTTTTCTTGATAGTCACTTTGTTCAACTACCTGTAGTAAATGCATAATCTAAGAGTACCATCTTTCTTCCTTACAAACATCACCGGTGCGCCCTAAGGTGATAAAATTGGCCTAATGTACCCCTTGTCCAACATTTCCTTCAACTGCAATTTTAACTCAACCAACTCAGGTGCGCTCATCTTGTAAGGTGCTTTAGATGCTGGAGCTACCCCTGGCACTAGCTCAATATAAAAATTTACCTCCCTGTGAGGTGGAAACTCTGTAATGTCCTCAGGGAGTCCATCCTTAAACTATTGTAAAACTGGGTACTTGTTCAACACATCTACATTCTCAACCTCCTTACCCTTATCAATAGAAATGTGTATTGCAAATAACTTGCACCCTTTCCTGCGGCTACGCTTTTCTTGCATAGCTGTCACCATCCTAACTGATGTGGCTTTCTTCTTACCTTGCAAGACTCCTATTTCTCCATTGTTATCAACACACTCAATATCTTTGTCATAGTATTCAACCTTGGTTCTATGAAGATACAACAAATCCATGCCCAATAACATAATATATGAACCCAATGGTAAAACATTCAAATGTGCTGCAGTAGGCATACCTTTAAAATCAAATGCACAAGCTCTTACCTAATGATGAAATCTCTTCTTCATTCCTATAGCCAACTGCACTAACAGGGACTCCACATGCAACTTCTAATTCAAACCACACTTATCCACAAGTCGGGACTAACATAGCTATAATTAGATCCAGGGTCAATCAAAATAAAAATAACTTGATCACAAAGCTTATTGTCCATCTCGATGATAGATGCATGATGCTCTGTTTGTTTTTTATCCAAGGCTGCATAGATATGTGGAATACTCTGACCAATGTCTCCAATAGTCTGTACCTCTTGTGCACTGTATATCTGAGGCTCTATCACCCTGATTTTGCAGATAATCTCTCCTGCGATGATCTTTGCCACAAGTCCAACATTCTATAGGCTTCCAGCCTCTGTCCTTATTCTTTTCTACATGCAACTCCTGATTCAAACTACACTTATCCACCAAGTTAGGACTAACATATCTATAATTAGATCCGTCGTCAATCAAAATAGAAATAACTTGATCACAAAGCTTATTGTCCATCTTGATGATATATGCCTGATGCTCTGCTTGTTTGTTATCCAAGGCTGCATAGATATGTGGAATACTCTAACCAACATCTCCAATAGTCTGTACCTCCTGTGCATTGTATATCTGAGGTCTATCACCCTGATTTTGCGAACAATCTCTCCTGCGATGATCCCTACCACAAGTCCAACATTCTATAGGCTTCTAGTCTCCACACTTATTCTTTTCTTTAGATCAATATCCCTATCCTATATTTGATGCATTGAACCTCTTAAGTGCTACAACATTCTCCTTGTTATCTATACCCTGTGGCCTTGCTCGCTTTTTATCCAATTTTCCTTTGTTCTTTACATTACCTCTCCAGCTTGGCTTAGTCTCCATGTCGTGCCTTGATTCTTCATATAAATGCTTTAGCTTTCGAATGGCCTCCTCCAATGATCTATGCTCATCTATTTCAATACGGTTGCAGTCCGCTAATGAATCTCTGAATCTTAGCCTTCTCCTTCTGGAGGTAAGGCACATACCTCAACAGTTCCAAGAACTTACTGGTGTACTCATCATCTATCATGGATCCCATCTTTAGTTCATAGAATTCTTTTGCCCTGTCATTAAAGTATCTCTCTGACATATACTTTTTCATGAATAACTGCTCAAATTCACTCCAATTTAGATATTCCTCATTTATGTCTCTGACATTCTTCACATCTTCCCACTAGAAGTCTTCTTTACCTTTAAGACTGAAAGTAGCCACTCAATCTTTCATGTTCTTTGAGTAGTCATGAAACCTAAAGAACTTCTTCATACTGAGTAACCAAGCCTATGCATCTTGTGATATCTTTACCTCTCCATCAAAAGTAAGTGGCTTCGATTTCTTAAACTCATCCGGTAAGTATCCCCTATCATAGTGCTTATATGAATTATAACTAGAGTCATACTTATGTCTATCCCTTCTCCTCTTCGGAGTGTCCAACAATCTTCCATCTCAGATTGTGTCCTTTCTATATGTTCAGTGATCGTCTGTGATCTACTGCAGTATGCCCCATTAGTTTTATCCTCCTGTTCATCACTGATCTGAAGTGGTCCTTGCTGCTGCAATTATGACAAGCTCTGGAGTGTCATTGCATTTACTTCTGCTAACTTTTAATGTGTATGTATGATTCTGTCATTATCTGCCTTACAACTCCTTATCTCTTCGTTTAATATTCTCAGTGTCACTGCCAAATCAGAAGAGTTACCAACACCATACTGTTCTTCAGATTCGTAGGGAAAGTATTTGTAGTCAACCATCTTGCTAGCCATTTGATATTTCTTCCTGCAAGACATAATATGTCAAATAAACTAAATCACAATAAATCAAAATACCTTAGTATATCTCAGGGAGGACACCTTGTCTGCAAGATCACCAAATCAACTTGATACATGTATAACATAATCATCACGACGTATAGACATACAAAAATAAATGTAACACATAAACATCACTCTAACTAGGATCCAGTCATCAATGCAAGGCCATATCAACAATGCATGCTATGACCTCATGCATGAAAACAACCATTGCTTCATTGTACCCATTGCCACATGCAACCAACAATATGCATAACTAATGCCAAATTAACTACACATACACATAAACACATGTAGTCGAACATAAGCAATTAAACCTTGTAATCAACTTACAAGACTGATACATGTAATCCAAATAGTCAAAATGCAACCTAACATACAAGAATGTAAGTAGGCACCATAAAATCAACATGTAAGCAAAATAAAATCCATACATAATTAGTCACATACTTATGACCATGCATTTCACGAAATCAATATCAAATTCTCCATGATAACCATACAAAAACCCTAATCAATTATCAAGCAAATATAACAAGTATATAAGTGTAAGAGACACACATGCAATTGACATGAATGCATGACCAAAAAATAGCCCATCCAGATTGAGGGGTGAACCATGCTCTTATACCACTTTGTAACACCCTCCTCTCAGGCCTACTCAAAGTGACCACGCCAATCATGTAAACATGAGATGAGCGACTACTATGATCAAATTTGACCTCCTATGTGACCTCAAGGGAGTGGAATTGATGAAACATCATCAACAAAACCCTCAAGAGACAAGTCATCCACTTAGACAACTTGTCCCTAGGTCCCATTGTTGTTTTAGGTCTCTTAGGTCATATTCGCTCTCATGCTATGGGCAAGGGAGTGGCTAGAAACCCAAAGTCGCTCTCATAGGCCTACTTGCCAACGACTGTGGGCCAAACTTACTAATTTTATGCTAGTGACCTTGGGAATTAAGCCCCTTTTTTTAGGCCCAGAGTCTAGACCACTACCCAGAATGGAATGAAAGGTCAAAATCAAGTAGAGTATAATGAAATAATGATGCAAAAGTAAATAGTTGATCAAGACCTTAACCAGACCCCTACTAGCCATGACAAGAATTTCATCAAACATATCATCGACATGTAACCTACAGGTGTAAACAACAGAATTAAGTGTAGGGATATCTGAGAATCGCTATGAACCATTTTTCCCTCATTCCATTTGTTGCATGTTCATCTATTAGGTCATAGACACGTTATGCATTTGTATGCAAGTACAAACATGTTGAGAGCCATACATAGCTACTATCATAAAATGTGCATATAACCAACATAGTAGGAAGATAAATACAATAAACATATCATCCATCAAAATCCATATATATGTTTAGTCAATTTAGTGTCCTAAATTGCTTGCATAAATTATCAACCGAGGTTTGTAGACTGATGAAGTGTGATGCACTATATGTGCTTAGTTAACTTTTCTCTTACTTCGTTGTTTTTTATTTTATGTTTGTTTTGGGGGTTTTTGTTCTTTGATGTCTAAGAATATACAACCTATAGAAAATTTAAATGGATCTAATGAATTTTAAAGGAAAGGAAAGGTTCCTAAGTTAGTCTAATCTCCTAAAAATGGACCAAGAATTGTTGACTAGTTAGAACCAAATAAGAAAACAGAGCATCTATCTTATTTTATTATTTAGTCCTAATCCATGGATCTAATTCTTAAAAACAAAAGTGATATTGATGCAGAAGGTAACTCAGTAATTTCATTCATTTAAACATTCAACCATTCAATTTTGGAATATGATGAAATCAATCTCCTTGAAATGATTATTTGGAATGTCAAGTGATGCAACTAAGTAAGGACCTCAAAGCATAAAATAAAAGGTAAAAGCATGTAAAACTAACAATGTAATGAGTAAATTCACTCGCTGTATGAATTAGATATTTAACCATTTAAGTTAGGATCATCATCATTTTGAAATGGTTTTTTGAGAACATCTATTAACAAAGTTAATTGACAGTTCTGTTCTAATAAAATGAATAACAAAAAAGTAAGAAAACCAAGCCACTGTGTATTCTTATTACTTCAATCTTCATTTAGTTTTGGAAACAAAGTCATTTTTCCATAAAATATCTCAAAAGAACAAGGCTACACAATTGTGATTTTATCCTTACACTATTGGTTAAAAATTGAAAAGAAACATCATTCTAAATTAGAAAACAAACATGTTGAAAACAGAGTAATAGAAATTAAATTGAAAACAATAAGTGAAAAACCTCCTCCAGTGCAAGGGCCCTCTGCAACTGATGTGGCTGGGATGATATCTAGTTAAAGATGCACTTTAAACCATCATTGAAAAAATGAAGTTTGTATTATGAACAAAACGAAGTCTGAATACAAAGTATTAACAAAAAGCCTGTAATTCCTTCTAGCTTCTAACTACTTCTTGGTTCCATGCAACCAATATTTATAGGAAAATAGCATAACTATTTAGGAGAAAAACTTGCTACAGGTGGCTAATCCGAATTAAATATAACATGACTGTTTATGAGAAAAGATTGCTACACGTGGCTTAATTTGAATTATAATAGGACTGTTTAACTTCTGATCAGCTACAGGTGGCTTAATTCAAATTAAATCTTCAACAAAACTGTTAGACCCTTGACTAGCTACGAAAGAGAAAATCAAGAGTCCTACTGCTTCTAGATAACATAATTGACTCCATCATTGACCATGACTTTAGGCATGCTTTTTTGTCAATCTGGATCGAGTGAATAAGATAGAATCCATGTGGAAATGATTTTGGAAACGCCCATGTGGTCTAGTTCTTCATTTGACACCTATAACCTGCCAAACCATGAGAGTAGCTACAGAATCCTCAGTTAGCTGCAGAATAGGCTGTGTTCTATAGCTAATTTGTAAAAATCTATTAAAATTGAAAGAACATGAAAATATAATATGGTGATCATTTTAATGCTTTCCTAAGAAAAAACTTAGCATTTATCATTGATTGGGTCTGTAGTCTTATGAGAAAATGAGAGAAAAAGGTGAGAACAAATGTCAAGGAGAAGGTAATTCTGAGGTACAACAATATACATCAGTACCTTTACACATGAAAATCAAGGGAATCAATTTCTCATCAATGAATGCAATAAACCAACTAGAGATGGGACTAGCACATTCCACTTGCCATAGAATGGTTGAGCCAAATATCTCTTCAACCATTCACCCCCATGCCATATTCCAAGTATGAATGTGGGATCTCAGAGAACACATCAATCAAAAATCATCTAGGGCTTCCAGAGGCCATCCACCTCAACCCATCAAACAGGGATTCCACCTCACGGTTGGACATCAAAAAACGATCATCATATTGGTTTGCATCCAAGCCTTCCAGGGCTTCTAGAGTGTTTGTCCAACCAAGGCTTCCATAATTAGTGACTCAACCCACAATTTATCCAGGGCTTCCAAAACATTTGTCCAACCAAGGCTTTGAGAACTAGTAACTCAACCCACCAAGGGCTTCCAGATCATTTTCCCAACCAAGGCTTCTAGGACTAATAACTCAATCCAAGCTAAGGAAACATGAGAGCCAACCAAAAACAAACAATGAAAGTAAACCCACAATCACCATGGCTGTCCAAGAAATGGAAAGGCTAGGAAATCCACTGTCGGTCCAGGCAATCCTCCATGCCAATGACAGATCACAACCAGGAAACCACATGCATATGCCATGCATGCAAAAACTAGTGAAGAAATCATACATGTAACTCGGTACCTGCAAGAAAATATGATGTAGTTGCTAATGCTAATGCCTTCTTGCACTTTCATACTCTTCCTTTCCCTTCTTTCTCCAAGAATCCAAATATACCATACCCTCCAAGAGTGCTCCAAGAAAAATCTAAGTATCCAAGAGTATGAGAGAGAGAGAGAGAGAGAGAGAGAGAGAGAGAGAGAGAATACTAAGAGAGAGAGAGAATACTGAGAGAGAGCTCCAACACTCGACTAAAAAAATGTTACCATCTGATCCTCATAAGCCTTTTTATGAATGAGGCCTATATTTTCTTCATTTTCCATTATTTCCTTCATTTTCCTCCTCACATGCAACCTGTGACCTTTCACCTCCCGTTTCTCCTAGTTTCCATTATTTTCATAAATAAATGTGCCAAAAATGCCTTAGCCATTGCCTTTGCCAATTTCCTTAGCCATAAACAGTTGAATGAACACACCCTAGGATGTCTTGCCCAACATTCAACTTGGAATAAGTGTCCTATCGACCGTGGTTATTGTTTTTAACTTTTAGTACATGTAATTTTCACCATGGATGTTACAATGTGTCTAACTCTTATTTGATATTGTTAAGAAGTTGGGTTTGAATAACACATGATATGAAATGCCTTTGCATGATAATGAAATCTAGGCATATATAGATATGTCCTTTTTGGTTAAATCCCTAGCTTGGTCTAGGTTAGAAGTATTTATGTTATTAGACATATGATATGCTTATCCATGGTTATGAATTCCTAGATATGTGTGATGGCCTAGTCATTGATGGTAATGAGTCTTAGGATTTAATGAAATCCTTGAATGAGATTCTAGGATGTTGATGTTTGGAAACCTAGGGTATTATATGTAAACCCTAGTGAAGTTAAAAGTTGTTTAGTATGTGTGAAATATAACAATCTGAGGTTTATGCATGAAATGATTGTTGAGATTGGAAATATAAGGTTTTGGAATTAAACCTTAGTGAAAGTAAAATATCTAGAATACGATGATTTGAGGTTTGTATAAGATTGTTGAATTTGTGAAAATGTAAATATAGGGTTTGCAAGTAACCTCAGTAGTAGTTGGTCATGTTAATGATTGATTGATGGTTGATTGGAAATCTAGGGGCTTGGAACTAACCCTAGTGGAAGCTGGCCAGGTTAATGACTAAGCTGTGATTATTTGATTGTATAAAATCTAGGATTTATATGAATCCCTAGTAAGAAACCTAACATATGTATTTTGAAAGGTTGTTAGATGCTTTGAATATCTATATTTGTTTTGAATTGTTTCTAGTGTTTGCTATATGTTGTTGTAAGGTATGTTATACCTTTGAAGACACATTCAAACCCTATATGTTATGAATGATCTTATGAAGGAGTGTAGGGTGTATAAAGTACCTAGCAAGATGTTGAAGAGAATATGTCTCTTGTTTATAATTAAGTCTGGGTATCTGATATGAATAAAGTTGAAATGTTTCCGTGATTCTGATATGGGTAACATCATGCTTCTATAGTTTTTGGTTGTACTTGCTATTTAAGCTGTGCTGGTACACAATCTTCAACTTGGTGAAGATGTGATGAATATGAGGGGTATGATGATAACTCTAATGAAATGGTTGAAATCCATGAAAGATTATCCAATATCGAAAAGAGGAAGATGATCTCCCAGAGGAAGCATGAATAGACGAGATATCCCTAAGATTAAGAGGGAGTCTGGATAAAGAGGTGCTTCCTGGTTGAGAGGGAGCGACATATATGGTTCTCTACTTCATGTTTCATGCACTAGACTAGGACTAACAACCATAAGTCAGAGTGAAGGCCATGAGCAGGAAAAGTAAATTGGAGAATGCACTACTGAAAGAAGGAAAGTAGGATCCGATTGAAGAATATGTTGTTGAATATGAAGTAGGAAGGAAAACATATGATCAAGGAATATTTTGTCAAAGATTCGGTTGATAGCCCTACTATGAAAAATGAGAAGCAACATCTGTTGCCTGTAAGACCTCGAAGGTTTGTATTTGATTATGTACATGTGAAAGTATATTATTCATTAGGGTTGTGTTTGTACAGGTGAATCTCCCGAAATATAGCATGCTGGTTACCAAGCAGGTTGAATGGGAGAGATTGGACACTCTTGATCTGTTGGATCAAGGGGTGTTGAGGATTTGCAAGTGAAGCATTGCCTCAAGAGACATCTGGCTGACACTCTGTGTTGATGTATGAGTCCTTGAAGTTGGAAAGGTGGTGTTGGTCATTGAGATCTAACACACACCTGGATTTTGGGTTGATGGTTATCAAGTAAGTCTGATGGTACCTAGAGGGGATGAAAGATTGAGTTCATCTTAGTCCCATCTAGATAGATTACCCTGGTCAAGAATCTAGTCCATGGCATTGCGGTGCCTAAATTTATTCATGGTTCATATAGTTTGAGATTTTCCATTGTATATGTACATTATGAATACCTCACTAGTTAAGAGGGAGTGTTGGAAAAAGTAACTATGTCCGGTCTTCAATAATGTACTTGAGTCATTATGTAATGTACTTGTCAAAAGAATTATTGTTATTATTGTGACTTATTAAAGCATAAATTTAATGCTTGGGTCACCATGGTTTAGGTCAAAGTCCCCATTGATGACTTCTAGGATTTATTCTGGGTCTATAGAATTATTGTACATTTAAAGATGTTGGGTTGTGTTATATTCTTTCACGACTAGCGAGGGGTCACAGGGGGGCGGCAGCCCCCCTGTTAGGGGGTATACAAGGGTCTCCCTTGCACGAGGTCCAGGGGGCAAGGTCCTGGGATTTTTTTTTGTTCGAACCCTACATTACCTATGGTTTTGTGCATGAATTTTGCACATGGTTTTGGGCGTGATGGTTTTTGGTCCATGGTATTATGTAGATGTGGTCAAGGGAACTACGGTTATGTTCTAATCCAGGGTTAGTGGATTAGGGTTTATGGATGCTTCGACATGTATATATATGTATTGTAACATTGAAAGGAAAATAATGAAAAATCAATCTGGTAGTCTTGGTTTTGGGATCCAGGGGAAAATCTCTGTGTATATTTGTTTTATGTGTTATTCTCTCGCCTTTGCCTATTTTTGTGTTTTAGAATTTGAATGCGGGTAATTTCTGTACGAGGTTGAAACCTACATTTGGTATCAGAGCTATTTCGGCTTCAAGGGGACGCCTTTGCTGTTGAGGGGTTTTGTTCGGGCCTTTGGTAGACCCTGTTCAGTGGGAGATCTGCGGGATCGATTTTGGTGGTGAAAGAAGATGGCGAGTAGTAAAGATAAAGATCGAGAAATTTAATGGTCAGATTTTTGAGTTGTGGAAACTCAAGATGGAGGATCTGCTGGTGGAAAAAGATCAGTGGATCGCGGTAGATCTGGGTACTAAACCAATGGGAGCGTCCAATAAAGAATGGAATAAGTTGGATTAAAAGGCTAAGAGCACAATACGATTGTGTGTCTCAGATTTAGTATTGTTGAATGTATCATGGGAAGCTACGACAAAGGCTTTGTGGGACAAGTTAGGGATTTTGTACCAATCTAAGTCTCTAGTGAATCAAATGTTCCTACGGAAAAAGCTGTATAACCTAAGGATGAAAGATGGAGACTTGGTGATAGAGCATCTGAACGCATTTAATACTGTGGTAAGCTAGTTATTGTCTGTTGATATTAAATTTTCAGATGAAGATAAGAGCATTAGTTTGTTGTGTTCTCTACTAGATTCATGGGATAGTCTGGTTATTGCAATAAGTAGCAATGCAACTGCCTTGTAGTTTGATGAAATAGTCATATCCTTTCTGACGAAGGAGATGAGAGGAAAAAATATGGAGAGCTAGAATAGTGATGCCTTGTCTATACAAAGACAGTCCCAGAAAAGAAACAAAAATAAGTCATTGAGTGGGAGATCTAAATCTAGAGGGAGATCTAAATCTCAAAGAAAATTTGTAAAGGTGTCCTGGAAATGCGGAAAGGAAGGGCACTAAAAAAGGGACTGTAAATCTAAATCTCCTAACAAAGGAAAGGGATTTGATGATGCTCCTTCTACAGAGGTGAAAACCACATCAGATGAAGGTGGGGATGTGTACTTGTCTTCTTCTTCAAGTACACATGTAAATCATGAGGCATGGTTGATTGACTCAGGTGCATCCTTTCACTTTACTCCCCATAGAGAGTGGTTTTGTGAGTATGAGAAATATGATGGTGGTGATGTCTTCTTAGGTTATAGGAAGGCTAGAATTGTTGGTTGTGGAAAAGTAAAGTTGAAGTTGCAAGGTGGAAGGATTAGAACACTTCTGGGTGTTTTGCATATTCCCACATTGGCCAGAAATCTGATTTCTGTAAGCAAGTTGGATGATGCAGGTTTAAAAACAGTGTTCGAGAAAGATACCTATAAGATGGTTTGGGGAGCACTAGTATTGATGTGGAATGTTCAAATTGGAACTCTGTACAAGCTGCAAGGTAGCACTGTTATTGATGGGTGCAACAGTTTCATAGTTCCTGAAAGTGGAGCATAAAATCTAGTGGTCTCTGGAAAAAGACCATGCTATGGCATCAAAGCCTTAGACATATTGGAGAGAAGAGCCTTCGAATACTTCATGGTAAAGCTATGGTATAAGGTATGACTAATAGCTCTCTAGATTTTGGTTTCTATGAAAATTGTGTATATGGGAAGTAGAATCAGGTGAGTTTCCCCTCTGGTGGTAAGAAGGCGAAATAGATATTAGATTTTGTGCACAATGATGTGTTTGGACCTGTGAAGGTTCCATCATTGGGTAAGTCTATGTACTATGTATCATATAGGAATACAAGGATATATTTACTCAAGAAGAAATCTGAAGTATTTGACAGGTTTAAAGAACTTAAGGCTCTGGTGTAAAACCATACGAAGAAGAAGATAAAAGCACTGAGGATAGATAACGGTGGAGAGTTTTACAAGAAGGAATTGGAAGAGATCTGTAAGAAGTGTGGTATAGGACGACAGAAAACTACTCCATACACACCTCAGCAAAATGGAGTTTTAGAAAGAATGAACAAGACGTTGATGGAAAGGGCAAGAAGCATGATTAGTGGTGCCAAGTTAGGACAAGAATTCCGGGTAGAGGTGGCGGAGACTACATGTTACCTAGTCAACAAATCACCTTCATCAGCATTGGAGGATAAGACTCCACAAGAGGTATGGACTGGTAAGGAACCTCCTCTTTCACATCTGAGGGTATTTGGATGTGATGCATATGTACATGTTCCAAAGGAGAAAAGAACAAAGCTGGATAGTAAATATGAAAAGTGCATCTTTATTGGGTATAAGGATGGTTTAAAGGGTTATAAGCTTTGGAACCTAGTAACAAGGAAGGTTGTGTATCGCTGAGATGTGGTGTTCAGAGAGATGAAAGATGTTATTAAACATGAAGTACAACCAATGGAACCTAATAAGATAGAGTTTGAGCTTAAGGAGGAAGAATCATAATCTACAATAGAAGAGGAATCAGAAGATGAAGAGCCACAAACTCCAGCTGTGAGAAGATCAGTTCGAGAAACAAGGCAGCCAAAACGGTATAGTCCATCTGATTTTTATTCATTTTTTTTTATTATATATTACTAATGGCGATCCTAGAACTTTGAAGGAAGTAGTAGATTCAGAGGATGGAAAACTCTGGAAAGAGGATATGGTTGATGAAATGGAATCTTGCACAAAAATGAGGCTTGGGATATGGTGGAGTTTCCGGCTGGAAGGAAACCCATTGGCAGCAAATGAGTGTTCAAGAAGAAGTTAAATGTAGAAGGAAAGGTGGAGAAATACAAAGCTCGATTGGTATCAAAGGGTTATTCCCAGGTGTCAGGAATTGATTTTGGTGATATTTTTTCTATTGTTGCCAAGGTAGCTTCTATTAGATTAATTTTATCTATTTCTACTGCTTTTGATTTTGAGGTAGAATAGATGGATGTGAAGACACCATTTCTTCACGGGGATCTGGAAGAAGAGATCTACATGAAGCAACCTGAAGTCTTTGTGTTGAAGGGTAAGAAAGCACTGGTATGCAAGTTAAAAACATCTATGTATGGGTTAAAAGAATCACCAAGGATGTGGTATCATGAATTTGATATGTTTATATGGGGATTTGGCTTCACTAGAAGTAAGGCAGATCACTGTGTGTATTTTAAATTAATTGGTGACCATGTTATTTATCTGGTCTTGTATGTGGATGGTATGTTTCCAGTCGGAAATGACAAAGAAATTATCTAGGATTTGAAGACCCAATTTTCCTCCAAATTCGGCATGAAAGATCTTGGTGCTGCAAACTATATTTTAGGCATGGAAATTAAAAGAGATAGGGCAAAGAGGAAGCTCTGGTTACACCAGAGGAAGTATGTCAAGACAATACTGCAAAGGTTTAATATGCAAGATAGTAAAACGGTGAAGGTTCCGATTCCTGTAGGTGTAAAGTTATCCGCTGAACAGTGTCCCAAGACACAGGAGGAGGAAGAGGAAATGTCCCGTGTTCCATATGCAAGTGCATTTGGTAGCCTGATGTATGCGACGGTCTGTACTAGACCACACATTGCACATGCAGTGGGAGTAATGAGCAAGTTTATGTAAAAACCAAGGAAGGAGCATTGGACAACAGTGAAGCAGGTGTTTAGATATTTGCATGGCACTGGTGATTATGGTTTGTGCTACCAAGGAAGACCAGGATTGGAGAAAGTTTTGGATATCCATGGATTTGTTGATGCAGATTGGGCTGGAGATATGGATCAGAGGAGATCTACAAGTGTGTATGTGTTTAACCTATTTGGTGGTGCAGTTAGTTGGATGAGTAAGAAACAATATGTAGTGGCATTATCAACTACAGTGGCAGAATACATGGCAGCCATTCATGCAAGAAAGGAAGCCGTTTAGTTGCAGAGATTGTGTTCAAGTATGGGGTTAGTACAAGGATTTATAAGGATAAACCATGACAACCAAAGTGAAATTTTCTTGGCAAAGAACCCTGCTTATCATTCAAAGACAAAGCACATTGATGTTCAGTATCACTTTGTGAGGGATATGATAGAAGACAAAAATATGTTGCTGGTAAAGGTGGACACTTTGAAGAATACTACAGATGCATTGACAAAATCTGTGAGCTCTAAGAAATTCTCTTGGTGTAGAGAAACAATGGGTGTTGCAGGGCTAGATAAATGACTTAGCTCTCCCGTGGTCCTGTGTGGAAAGAAAACAAGAAGTTGGAGAATGTTGGGTTGTTTTTTTCTTTCATGACTAGCGGGGGGTCACACGGGGGGGGGGGGGGGAGAATCCCTCGTATCGGGGGTATGCAGGGGTCTCCCCTGCACGGGGTCCAGGGGCAACTCCCTAGGATTTTTTTAATTTTCCAGACCCTATATTACCTATGGTTTTTTGCATGGATTTTGCACAGGTTTTGGGCGTGATGGTTTTCGATCCATGGTATTATGTACATTTGGTCAAGGGAACTACGGTTATGTTATAATCTAGGATTAATGGATTAGGGCTTATGGATGCTTCAACATGTATATATATGTATTGTAACATTGAAAGGAAAATAATGAAAAATCAATCTAGTAGTCCCGATTTTGGGATCCAGGGGAAAATATTTGTGTATATTTGTTTTATGTGTTATGCTCTAGCCTTTCATTATTTTTCTGTTTTAGAATTTGTATGCAGGTAATTTCTATACAGGGTTAAAAACTACAAAAGAGACCCTTCTGGGCTTTTAAATCATGTAAAAAGGTTTAGTATTGAGTCAAATATGAATTATGGAACCTCCACATCATGTCAGCCTAAGAGAAGATCAAGTTGGCTTAAGGACCCATTCTACCCCACAAGAAGCCTATAAAAGGATGGACTACAAATTCATTTAGAGAAATAAATTCTCATTCTCTCTCTGGGTAGAAGTGTGAAAATCTATTTGTTGGGCAGAAGTTCGAAGTAGGAGGCTGGAAAGTTTGCTGCTAGGAATCCGGAGTAAGTGCGAGTTCAGGGGAGTCTAAGGAGTCAAAGAAAATCAAAATTTTGGTGGTGGTCACTCTCTATTTCATGCTCTGGATTGGGAGAACAAAGTCTCCCAATTTGGATTGCTGTCGAAAGCCATGAGCTGCTGCATAGTTGAAGTTGATGGGAAGAGATGAATATTCTGGAGGCTGACATGTCATGGAGGGAAGGTCTGGTCAAGGTCTAGGGTGAAGAGTCTTAAGGAATACTATTGAAAGGAATAATTACTTTCACTGGGTTTTCCCCGGGGGGGTTTTTCCTTGGCATGTGCCTACATCTTGTGTCCATTGTTTTATGTGCTGTTGCTTTTGGTAATTGCTTGATGAACTAAAGAAAGAAGACATAAAAAATCATAATAATAAGTAACATCACAAGTAATTATCAAGATCGAGAAAATATTCATTGCCTTTTTGATTTTCCAACAACTAAATGGGAGAATCTAAATCTCTCCTTAGAGATACAAAAAATTAGTTATAGATTTTTTATTTGAATAAATATTCACACTTTTTGGCATACAAACGAAATTGTAACAGATCAAGGTGATAAATTCATATCAAAACTTGTGTAGACTATCATGCAATAATACCAAATTAGACATCGAAAGTATTCCCCATACCATCAACAAACTAATGGGAAAGTGGAGTTAACCAACAAGGTTTTTGAAGCCATTCTAACCAAAATAGTTCAACTTAATGATAAGATTGGGTATATCGACTTCCAAAAGAACTATGGGCATATAGGATCACCTAGCGAAATACAACTGGATTTTCACCATAAGAGTTGGTATACGGTAAGCATGTTTTGCTTTCAAGTTCAGTTTCAGATCAAGGCTTATAGAAAACAACGAAATTGGGTTTAAATTGCTCAGAGGCACAATAGTAGAGAATAAACCAAAATCAATGAATTGGATGATATCAGGTAAGAAGGTAATTATCATACCATATTCATTCAAAAGAAAAGAATAAAAGGACATGAAAAATTTATGAAGAAAAAACAATTCCAAATAGGTGACTGGGATCTTATTTTATTACCAAGTTCTAAAATTTTAAAGGAAAATTCACTACCCATTGGCTAGGACCTTATGGAATTATAGAAGTTTTTGATAATGGGTTAGTGGAAATCAAAATGATTGATGAAGAAGAAGTCACTTTTATGGTAAATGGTCATCGGATAAGGTTATATTAAGATCCTTTAACTAGAGATGAGTTCATCAACAACCTACTACAACAATATGAAATAGATATTGTAAGTAAGGAATCATCCTCTTCTTACTATCTCAAATTGATTTTCTTCTCCTATTATATATATATATATATATACTAAAATGTTTAATTATGAAAACCTGCTTGTTGGAAGAACTAAACAGGGACTTTATTTGAAAACCATGGTATTCGAAGGTAGAGTTCATATCGACTACAAAATAATTGTAGTTTTAATTGACACTTCCTTTTCATCAATTTAATAAATGTTCTAGATGTTAACATAATTCAAATCAATTACTATTTTAAATATATCCTAGTCTACAAAATCAATGCCAATATTCCAATTTCAAAATGCAAAATATCCAAAACTATTATGAAGTCCAATTGATACCAATTTTTTAGTATAAGTGTTCTTACACATACCAGGAGACCAATGCCAAAATGGTTTTAAATAATCATGCATTTTGTTATAAAATTATTAATTGGAAAAATGCATCTAGAGAACGAACCATCATCATCAACAAAGCATATTTAGAAGCCTACATCAACATCAGTAGTTTTTGTAGCTCCAAAAGGACTTAAATCACAATTAGAGTTAATTTTTTTTACATATTTTTTTGTTATAATTATCAATTTTCTATTCGTAAAGTTTGAAAATTGTGTAAACTAAAAACAAACCTCTTACTTCTTCCCTGCTGTACATCCTAAACTTTCATATTGTATAAAGCTTAATTCTCTTGTTTACCTTCCATATTCCTACATTATTGATGGCATGTATTACCATTATCACTCAATTAACCATGGAGAATGATCACATAACATGGTACTCAATAAAATTCAAATCTAATGTTGATCACCCGATCATACAAATTAAAGCACCATAATGAAATTATCCGTTTCATTATGAATACCCGAAGTTGAAAAAATTGCATTATTTTTAGCTCCAAATTCAAATACAAAATGCATTGTTCCCATAAATTGTTATATTCCTTCCACAAAGTGTAACAAATTCAATGATAGAACATGGGTATGGTATGTGAAAGCTAAGCATATTTGTTTACAAATTTTGCAAAAGTATGGGTCTCGTGGTAAGACATGAACTTGATGGGTTCAAAACCTTGCAATCATACTTTAAATTTATCAAGATGTTTCAAAAAGTAGGATGGCTTCCATTCTTTCAAAAGTTCATAGGGGTAACGATAAAGTGACCAAGGAATTTGAAAAGAAAATTAATGGTGTTCAAGTACAAGTGGATTATTTGTGACTACAAGTGTCAGAGAGCTCTATAGCCAAAGCCCATGGTCTAACTTTAACTGGAGAAAAATGGTTTAAAAAAATAAGATTAAGTAAGATAGTTGGAAGCAACTGTTGAAAAACCTAGAAGACGTTGTCGGTTTTGTAAAGGGAATTCCAAGGAAATTACTCAAGAATAAATGGAAACACACTTTGTTCATTATCTCGAAATATATTAGTTGTGAAGGAAGGTACGAGCTAACTTTATTTTATCACTTGATATTGTTAATGAATTTTCAAGCTAGTAAGTGAATCAAATTACCTTTTTACTTATTGAATAATCTTAATAAGATGGTGAATGGTATCCAAAAAAACAAAAAACAAAGTTTATATCTTTTCAGGTGAGTCAAAATTTTGACTATGGATGAATTGAGCAAGAATGAGGTTTGCATTGAATACTTGAATGGAATTAGGTTCATTCAATAACCAATGGAGGTAGAGAAACATCATAAAACCTAGTACTAAGGAAGCTGAGAGCTTGAGAAGAAAGAAAGTAATCAGAGGGGATAAAATAAAAATATTGGAGATTGAGCCTAAAGCTCAAGAGTAAGAATTGACTCCACCAAAGGAAACATGTGTTTCAAGAGCCCCAAGGACTAAATATTCACACAAATTACAAATAAAGGAAAAGATAGAGGTTTCAAAATCCTGGAGTGTGGAGAATCAAATCGATGAAACACAAGGAGAATCTTATGGAATGAGAAGAACTAATAGAAGTATGAAAATAAACCAAGAATGTAAAAAAGAAGAAGAAGTGGTTCATGGAAAACAAACAATCAAAATTGAGGACTCAACTAAAGAGTAGAATATGGAAGGAGACAAAATTTGAAAAGCTTAATTAAGCGTTTCATAATAAATCACCTTAAAAAATCTAGTAGAATCCAAATTATGGAAGAGTATTAGCGCTAAATGGGATCAAGCTTAAAACCTTTAATTTCTCTAGTTCAAGAGTTTCAAGGAAAGTTTATGGTGGAAGAATCCACTGGGATGTACAAATTGAAGAATATTTGAAAGAGATGGAGTCTATATCTACATTTGGAGTACAAAAGGTAAGAAAAATTTAGAAGTTAAAAGTTGAAGTTAAGGAACTAAAATTGTTAGAAATATATATTAAAAGTGAGAATGAGAAACTTAAGAACATAGTGGAGAAATCACAGACAAAAGGAAAGTTAGCCATGTAGAGAAAATTTCTTGCAAAACATGCTAGAAAGTTGTACAAGAAAAGTTAGGTGAACAAATAAGAAACAAAATGCTAAAAAATCAAGCTCAATATAAATAAATAGAAAAATAAAGTTGAGACCTTTGGCTTGAACATTTAACTTCATGTCACAAAGCATGTTTAAAATGATAAATGATGGTATTCTAATTTCAATTTTTGTATAGGAATATATTTGTTAGAAGAAAGCATGTGATTTTTTGTTCCATAAGGCACATGAGTTTTTTTTTTTTTGTATGGGGGAGATGTTGAGCTCTAATTTTTAACATTATTTCCATGTATTTTTCCAAAAATTTTCCTAATATTCCTGTATCTTATTATGAATTTTACCTTATCTCCATCTCATATTTTCTATAAAGTCTATTATCCATAGGATTATACAACAAAAAGGAATTTTTAGGTAAATTGTTAAATTTTATGCACTTTTCATCTTTTTTAATGAGTAATTTTGATTATAAATAATTTCTAACATGTTGTTACAAGAATCATCGATTCTGTGGAAACCATAATTCTATAGCTGATATCATGTTAGAGTCATCAATCCAGGTGGTTGCGCTGAGCTAGAGAATAAGCCAAGAGTTAGAAAAGGTAGCAAACATATTCAAGATGGATATCTATTTGTTATTCAAGTTGTACATGCATGCATACACGCGACAAAGAGAATTCAACGGTCAAAGTAAAAAGGAGACTACACAGTGTTAGTTTTTATAAGCCCAACAAATCAATTTAGAGTGTTAATAATTTTTATACCTAGAATTTAAGTTTTAACAGGAAAACCAAATCTAAAACGCATGCATAGGAAATACCGAGCTTCTAACAAATTTCACAACAGAAACATAAATCAAGCACATAAATGTTTACTTGGTTTTTTACCTTGGAATCCCAACTCAGGAAAACCAACATTTATGGTTTGTTTTTATTTGAGCTTGTAGGGGAAAATGAGAAATTTATTACAACAATAAAACCTATCCTAGTGCATAGAAAACTGTGCCAAATAAATATTTATCTCTATCTACGTGCCAAGCAAATAATTTGATGCCTCGATCTATGCGGAAACAAAAAGTTTTGACCAACAAATCTGCCACACTTTACATGCCAATAGTTGCCTCGATTTATGTGTAGCATTATCACATGTGTAACTTTACTCAATTTGCATTCCCAACTACCTAGGTTTGCATGCTATCCCTTTTCCCTCTCTTTTCCTCACTCACTGCTCCTCGGTATGTGTGCCAACTTCTCTTGAAGTGCATGTTTCCTAGGAATGTGTGCCTTATTCTCTCCAAGATATTACTTTTATCCTTTTCCCCATCCTTTAATCCATAAAGTCAATCTTGTAATTCGTGACCATGTAATTCATGATGAGGTGTATGGATGAGATTAAGTCTAACCATCTCCTTAGATCTGATGGTTGTGATTTAATCATAAAGTCACTTAAAGGTACTTTATAATAAATCATTACTTTAGCTAATGTTAATTAATTAATGCTCCTTTACATAGGAAAAAAATAAAAGTCTCTTTGCTAGTAAAATTTGTCAGACATCTTTTGCATGCTTGACACTAAGTCTCTGTAGAATCAATTGCCTGGGCTACCAAAATTCAAAGCATGGTTGCATAAAAATAGTGATCCAGTTAGTTGAATATAGGATTACAATGAGGATCAATTCATGAATCCTTGGACCAACTATCAAAGAATGCTTGGAGATAATATTGCTCAAGGTGCCTTTCTCTAAGACACAATTTAGCAAATGTCGTAAATATTGAAACCATATGTATAGTGATTTAATAAATGGTTTGAAGCTTTATAAACAAAGGGCCAAGGATCTTATAAAAGGAAGAGATATGTATAGGCTTATGATTGCGAATTGAATCTGATCTTGTACTTTGTTCCTATGATTCAATACAAGAAGCAAGTAATCTTCTCTAGATGATTTCAATTTGAATTAAGTATATGCCAAGCTAGTCTAAATCTATAACACTATAGAAACAAATACCAAAGGCATGAGGGCCCACTACATTATTGGTTATACATTGTATTCTTTGCACGACTATCCCCAAGTGTTGTAAAAATGCACTATGCATATCACAGAGTTGACAGAGGGGCAACATACTCAAAATATCTTTTTGGGGCAACTTTTTGCATCCATTTTTTGGTGGTATTCAACACACAATTTTTGCTAAAAGTGGTTTTGTGATGTATGGCGGTTTTGTAGTTTTGGTTAAGGAACTATGATTGTATTCTAATCCAAGGTTAATGGATCGATAATTCATGGATACTACAGGATATATAATGCATTCTAATACTATATAGAAAAATACATATTGAAAAATCTTGCTGGTTTTCCCAGTTTTGGGTTTCCAAGATAAAATATTTGTGTTAGTGTGTGTGTTTACCATTTTTTTTTAATTAAGAATATATTTTCACCAGTTAATTATACATATTTTAAACCTACATATTGTATTAGAGTAGTTTTGGCTTCAAGGGAACACCTTTTGGCTAAGGGGCTCGTCTCAAACTTGTTGTAGACCCTATTATAGTGGGATATTTGTGGAACTGATTCTTGTGGTGAAAAGGAAATGGAAATATATTCAAAGATATAGACCAAGAAATTTAATGGAAAGAGTTTTGAGCAATGAAATCTCAAAATGGAAGATTTTTTAGTGGAAAAAGATCAATGGATCAATATGGATTCAGGTACTACAACAATAGGGATGTTAACAAAAGTTTGGATGAAGTTGGATCGAAAGGAAAATAACACAATACACATGTGTCGCTCACATTCAACATTACTGAATATTTTAGGGGAAGCTACAACAAAGGATTTACGGAATAAGTTAGGGGTTTTGTATTGGTCTAAGTCCCCGGTGAACATATTTTTCCTGCAGAAGAAGTTGTATAACCTGAATATGAAGGATGGAGACTTAGTGATAGAGCATCTAAACAACTTCCTAATGTGTTAATTTTTCTATTATTTTTTGATATTAAGATTTCATATCAATATAAGTGCATCAGTTTGTTATGTTCTATACCAAACTTGGCGAGTAGTCTAGTTGTTTCCATAGATAGTAATGCAACTACTTTAAAGTTAGATGAAATAGTCTTATCGTTGTTATGGGAGGAGATGACACAGAAAAACATGGTATCCAAAATGGAGATAATTTATCGGTAAGAGCACCATACTAGACTATAAATAAAAATAAGTCCTCAAGTGGGAGGCCTAAATCTAGAGGTAGATATAAATCTCTAGAAAAGTTTGTAAATATATGTTGGAGATGTGTAAAATAAGGGCATTATAAGAAACATTTCAGCTCCAAAATTGCTGAGAAAGGGAAGGGATCTGAAGCTACTCCTTTTGAAAAAGTAGAAATATCCTCAAATGAAGGAGGGTATGTGTAATTGGTTTCTTCAAGAACACGTATATCATGAGGCATCTCTTGCTGAATTTGGCACATCCTTTCATACGACTCCTAATAGGGAGTGGTTTTGTGAGTATGAAACATTTAATGGTGGTGATGTTTTTTTAGGAGATGAATTTACAACCAAAATCATAGGATGAGGAAAATTAAGTTTAAGGTCATGGGCAGAAGGATTAGAAGACTCCCTGGTGTTATGCACATCCTAGGATTAGATAGAAATTTGATTTCGAGTAATATGAGCAATGTAGGTTTAGACATATTGTTTGAAAATGGTCCTTGCAGGATAGTTCGAGGAGAAATGGTATTGCTGAGAGATTTTTAGATTATAACTCTATATAAGTTGTTGTGAAACATTATTAGTGATGGGTACAATAGTTTTGTTGTTCCTACGAGTGGAGCAGAATAAGGAAAAGCTTCAATAGATTATAGAGAAAATGCTATGCTGTGAAATCAAAGATTAGGACATATCAAAGAGAAGGGCCTTTGATTACGACACAATAAAATTATGGTAGAAATTGCTCTCTAGATTTTGGTTTGTGTGAACATTGTTTATTTGGGAAGTAGAATTGGGTAAAATTATCCTATGGTTCTACAATGTCAGAGGGAATGTTGCAATTGATGCATAGTCATGTGTTTGAACCAGTGTTAGTTCCATCAATTTTGGACTAGTGTTAGTTCCATCACTCGATAAATATGTGTATTATGTTTCATGTATAGATGACTTCTCAAGGAATACATGGGTTGATTTCCTTAGGAATAAATTTGAATTCTTTGACAAGTTCAAAGAGTTTAAGGCCCTTGAGAAAAATCAAACAGAGAAGAAAATTAAGGTGTCGAGGACAGATAATGGTGGAGAATTTTGGGGGAATAAGTTCAAAGAGTTCGGTAAGAAGTGTGGTATAGCAAGACAAAAGACTTATCCACACACACTTCAACAAAATGGAGTTGCAAAAAGGATGAATAGGACTTTTATGGAGAAAGCAAGAAGCATGCTCAGTGGTGTTGAGTTAGGACAAGAATTATGGGTAGAGGCAGTGGACGTTGCATATTATATGGTAAATATATCACCCTCATCAATGTTAGATGACAAGAATCGATATGAAGTATGGAATGGTAAGGAAACTTCTCGTAAACATCTTAGGGCATTTGGATGTGATGCTTGTGCACACATTCTAAAGGAGAATAGGAATAAGCTGGATAAGAAAACTAAAACATGTATCTTTATTGGTAGGAATTCCTATTTCATGACATCCTTCAGTTTTTTAAATACCACATATTGACTGTACATAACCTTATTTGTTTCTCAGTTCCAAATGTTATAACTTTCTAAACCATCTTTATACCCAATAAAGATGCACCTTTTAGATTTACCATCCAACCTAGTTCTTTTCTCCTTTGGAACATGTACATATGCATTGTAGCCAAATGCCCTGAGATGTGAGAGAGAGGGTTTCTTACCAGTCCATACCTCATGTGGAGTCTTAGCCTCTGACGTTGATGAAGGTGATCTATTCACTAGGTAACATTCAATATCCACTGCCTTTACCCATAATTCTTGTCCTAACCTAGGACCACTAAGCATGCTCCTTACCTTTTCCATCAACATCCTATTCATCCTTTCTAAAACTCCATTTTTCTGAAGTGTTTATGGAGTAGTCTTCTGTTGTGCTATATCACACTTCCTATAGAACTCTTCAAATTCCTTCTTACAGAACTTTCTACCATTATATATCCTCAACACCTTAATATTCTTCTCTATCTGATTTTCCACCTGAGCCTTAAATTCTTTAAACCTATCAAAGAATTCATATTTCTTCCTTAGGAAAAATATCTATGTATTCCTGGAGAAGTCATCTATAAAATAGATGTAGTGCACAAATTTACCTAGTGATGGAACCAATACAAGTCCAAACACATCACTGTGCACAAGGTCTAATATTTATTCTTCCCTTTTAGCACCAGAGGAAAAACTCACCCAATTGTGCTTCCTATATACATAATGTTCATAGAAATCAAAATCAAGAGAGTAGTTAGGCATACCTTCTACCATACCATTACCATGTAGTATTAGAAGGCCTTCCTCTCTAATATGTCCTAGTCTTTGATGCGACAACATAGTTTTTTCTCTAGAGACTACAATATTTCTCCTCTTTCAAGAACAACAGAACTGTTGCATCCATCAATAATAGTACTACCCAAAAACTTGTGCAGAGTTTCGATCCAAACTCCTATCATCAATACCAATGCTCCTCAAACCACCTTGTAGGTATCTTTCTCGAACACTATTTTTATACCTGCATCATCCATCTTGCATACAAATATTCAATTTCTGGCCAATCCTAG
The DNA here is from genome assembly GCA_000404065.3 of Pinus taeda. Classification (NCBI taxonomy): domain Eukaryota; kingdom Viridiplantae; phylum Streptophyta; class Pinopsida; order Pinales; family Pinaceae; genus Pinus; species Pinus taeda. The sequence goes on from APFE031506044.1 coordinate 36,321, forward strand.
AATGTGTAAAACACTAGGGAGTGTTCTAATCCTTCCACATATCAAATTTAACTTGAATTTTCATCATCCTATGATTTTAGTTTTCCTTTCATAAACGATGAAGACTTCACCACCATCATATTTCTTGTATTCATAGAACCACTCCTTGTGGGGAGTAATATGAAAGGATGCACCTGAGACAACCAACCACGCCTCATGATCCACATGTGTACTTGAAGAAGCTAGGTACACATCCCTACCTTCATATGAGGTGGTTTTCACCTCTACAAAAGGAGCATCATCAAATCCCTTTCCTTTCTCATGAGTTTTAGATATACAATATA
>APFE031506044.1:36738-60405 GCA_000404065.3 Pinus taeda
TTATATTTCAAAAAAGAGTGGAGAAGGCTATTCCCCTGAGGTACATAATATGATGCCAAGAGATACGAGGAGAGTAGGAGTTACAGTTACAAAAACCTCCTTGCTCCTGCCTTCTAGGCTTTGAGATGAAATTTAAACTGAAATAAACCCTTACAAACTGAAACAAAAGAAAAAAACTTTTGCAAAACATTTTCAATCTATTTTTATATGACTCATTTGCCTCGCTGTCGGTTGTTCAGGTTGATCTTCTTCATATCCATGCTTGATACTTGAAGAGCTTGAGGGCAGGGCATTCTTCTTTTCCATCATGTATCTGAGTATCTCGATGGACTCCTCAACATGGGCGCATTTATTTGAAAGTAGTCTAAACTGTTCATGTAAACATGAAATCCTATGTAGGAACAAATTTATATCAGCCTCGTATTTTTCTTTTATGGGCTTGCTTTGATTTTCAATCTTTACCTCCATGATAATATGCTGATTTTCCATCTTGCTGTCCAAAATTCATTGCTGGGATCTTAGCTGTTCGAGCTCTGCTTGGAGGTCAGCACAGTAAAGGCAATCTTCACTTCGTGCCATAGATGGATGCTGTGAGTGAGAGAAAAAGGTGGGCTTTGAAAGTTGCTTCTGATAGAATGACGCGGGGTTGCTGTTTAAAGATAAAGTCACACTAAACTCCAAAAACAGTGAGTAGAGATAGACTTGGTAGAGAGACCAAAAAGAGCACTGCTCTTGAATGCACACACAAAGTTTGATGGTGGGCGGCAGGATAGTTATCTGATCCTAGACTTGACAGAGGTAGGACATCTGATATAAAGGATGGATGGGCTGCAGGGAGCTCACAAGCAAGCAAGCATGGCGTGAAATCAAAAAGGCGGAGCAGGGGACAGAAAATATGCGGATAGGGGTGAGAAAAGGGGCATAAACAGAATTCAAGATGGAGATTGCTGAGCGTGGGGGAAGAACCAAAAAGAGGTAAGGAGAATCGGGAGAGCGATTCAAAAGCACAGAGGAGGGATGGCCGGGAGGTAGAAGGACATTCGGTCCACTGACGAGAGATAAGAGAGTGATGATTCCAATAAGCTTCCAGATCCCTATGCGGATCTTAGTTAGAGGCGAAATGAGGACAATATTTGACCAAACTATTATATCAGATGAGTTGAGGTGTTTATCGGATCCATGAGGTCTCTTCATCATGGTATATGCTGAAATGATTCCACGCCATTGCAGATGAAGGAGCCCAATGGTCTGGCACAAGCTTTGTTGGCTTGGCTGTCAGCAGTTTTATTCAGCGATCACAAAACATGATAATAGCACATGTCTTTTATTGTGTGGCCTAAGATTTGGCACCGTCTGATAATCTGCTGAAGGAGAGAATTGGGAAGATCCCTGTTCTGAACCATTGCACCGATGACTATCGCCGAGTCTCCCAATATCGTGATTGTGTCTATACCAAGCTTCCCAAGTTGGATAAGACCTTGGTAAAGGGCCATGGCTTCTACTTTGTTATTGGAAGTGTGGCCAAGACCCCACTCGTATGAGTGTATTTTATCCCCATTAGCATTAAAAATAGCTCCTCTCGCCCCTACTACCCCGGGATTTGACTTTGAGGCCCCATCGAAATAGAGATAATGCCTATTGTTGTTTTTAAGCCAACCTGCAAATTATTCCTCTTTTAGCCTGGTCTTCCAGTTAGGGTAAACATTGTTGTTTCTGTTGCTAGCAGCGTTTCCCTTCTGATTGCTAGTGTTTTGGTCTAACAGGTGTCCAATGAAAATGCGTTCTTTTGTGCTGATTTCACTGACATTTACACTTCTCGGATTCTTAACTAAGATGATCTCAAAGGCAAGACTCCTTGCCTTGGTACAAAGACTTCTAATAGTCGAATCCTTATCCTTAAAAACCTTCTGATTTTGTGCCAGCCAGATATTCCATAGCATGTTGTGGGGAAGAATATCCCAAACTCCCTTCACTGTGTTATTTTTCCTGTGCTGCCAGGGGTAGTTTTTTTTCCATTTATAAAGAATTTCTCCTATGGTGTTTTGGGTGTTCCATGGGATTTAATTGTTATGAGATAAATTCCTCCAGCAGTCGATGGAAAAAGGGCATTCAATAAAGAGATGATGCATTGATTCTTCAGCAGTTAAGCAGTTAGGACATTGAGAGGGGCCATTGATTCCCCTCTTTTGCAAATTTTCGGCTGTGAGGACTTTCCCTTTGAGGAGGGTCCAGAGAAAAAACTTACTTTTTGGAATTGCCTCAGATTTCCAAACCACCTTCCAATGGTTCCAACTTGGCATGGGTAAGCTAATGTTGCAAATGTAATGGTGAGCAGCTTGGATGGTGTAAGAGGATCCAGATGGGTCCCAACGAAACCCATCAAGATCGTTCTTTTTGACAGGGGCTATACTGTGCAAATGGGGTTGAAGGGCAGAAAGAATTGCATTAAGGCCATTGGGTATGGCTGGGAAGGCCCAAACTAACCAAAGAAGGGTGTGGGGGTCCCATTCGGAGATCTGGTCCAGGAATTGTATGCCTGTTCTTTCAAAAAAGGAAAGGATAGGGTGGACTCCCCCATGTCTATTTATTGGCTGCTGACCCATGATTTTGTCAGCTCCAATATTGATGCTTGCACCTCCCTTGGGGATTTTTGAAGTGTTTTGAGCAAGTAGTGGAATTTCTCTCTTGCATAATCACCAAATTTTGGAGGAGTCTCTATTAGGAATATCTCAATCAAGAAGCAACTGTCTAGGAAAATTAAGATATTTAATTTCCAGAACTTTTTTCCACCATGCTAGGAGTCCAGTAATGACTCTCCAGACAATTTTGCCTTTAAAGGCTAAATTGAGAAATTTAGGAGATCTAATTCCAATACCTCCTTGGTCTTGGGGCTGGATCACCTGCTTCCAATTAATCAAGTTGAATTTCTTTTTATCATTTCCCCCCCCTGCCATAAGAATTGGTGAAGGACGATTTCCATTTTGTTGTGGAAGGAGGCCGGAGCTTGAAGAAGAGAAAAAAGATATAGGGGGAGAGAAGATATACCTGACTTGAGAAGAATGAGGCGACCAGCTGGGTTGAGCCAAATGGATCCCCATTGCTATACTTTTCCTTCATTTTGTCGAGTACTGTGTCCTAGACTTCTTCTCTCAAAGGTCCAACACTTATAGGCATGCCCAAGTAAGAGAAGTGAGTCCAATCATACTTGCATGTGACTCCAAATATGTTGGTGAAGCACCTGTGCTGTTGTGTTCTAGCCATATATGAAGCTTTTCAAATTATTTACCATTCTGCCAGAGTAGCTCATGTATTTGTCAAGGATAGTTTTGAAGTGCTTGGCTATTGCAGTGTAGGCCCCTCCAATCAGCAGGGTGTCATCGGAAAGTTGTGAATGATTTATGTTCTTGACCCCGTCCCCAAATTTTATTCCTATGATTAAGCCAACCCTCCAGTTGAATTCCAATGCCATGCTGAAGGATTCAACCATTAGAATGAAGAGGTAAGGAGAGAGAGGGCAACCTTGTCGGAGGCCTCTGGAGGATTGGAAAGCTTCTCCAGGTTTTCCATTTACAAGAGGGGAGATCCATGGCCCTGAAATGCAGGCTCGAATGATGTTGAGAAAGCGTTCATCAAATCCCATCTTCTTCAAAGCTGCCAAGAGGAAGAAGTGTCTCACTCTGTCAAATGCATTGGCCAGATCAAGCTTGAGAATAAACCCTTTCTCTTTTTTGGTTTCACTTGAGTGGATGGCTTCTTTCACAAGTAAGATGGAATCAGTTATCTATGTGTTGGCTAAGAATCCCCCTTGATTTTCGGAAATGAGGGAAGGGAGCAAAGGCTTTAGGTGAGTAGCAATGATTTTTGTCAAGATTTTATAGGAGGAGTTACAGAGTGATATGGGCCTAAAATGAGCAAAGGAAGATGGCATGTTTTCTTTGGGGATGAGTGCTAGATGAGTAGCATTGTGTATATCCTCCTATTTTTCCTTTTCGTTGGATCCAATTGAGCATTTTTTTCAAGTCCTTTTTAATAATTCCCCAGAATGCTCGATAAAAGAAAATGGGAAAGCCATTCGGTCCCGAGGCTTTATCTAGTTGAAGAGTCCAGATTGATCTCCTAATTTCCTCCTCATCTATCTCCTTGCTTAAAATGTCATTCATTTCCCTGCTTACCCCTGATGGGAGATGCTGCAATAAATCTGTATAATCCTCTACTTCCTTTGTTTCAGTTAGCAGGTCCCGATAGTGATCTGTAGCAGCTCTTCAAATGGCTTCCTGAGTGCTTTGTCTATCACCTTCAACATCTAGGATGGAGCTTACATTATTCCTTATCTTTCTGGCTGTCTTTTGCTTGTGAAAAAAGGCTGAGTTTTTGTCACCCCCTTGTAGCCATAATTATCTCAACTTGAGCCTCCATTTTGTTTCCTCTTCTCTGTTAACTAGGTATAGCTATAAGTAGAGTTCATTCTCTTGTTGTTTGTTCTCTTGGGAAAGACCATTTTCCTCTATTTCTCTTTGAGTACTCTCCAGATTGTTCTTAATTTCTTTTTTAATATTCTCTGGTTCTTGATACTTTGTTTTAGCCCATTCTTTTATGGCTTGTTTTGTTTTCTGAAGTTTTGTTTCCCAAATGAAACGGGGAGAGCCTTCCACGTGTTGGATCCAAGAGTTGTAAACAATTTCTGCAACTGCTGGTATATCATTCCATAGGGAACTGTATTTGAATGGGATGGGCCCAAGGGGCCTGTGGTTTTCCAGCGTTAGATTTATTAGAAAGTGGTCGGAGGCAAAGCACGTTAGAATGTTAGCATATTTGATGGAGAAAGCAGAGAGAAGTGTAATATTGATGAGAATTTTGTCCAACCGCTCCATGATGTTACCAACACCCATCCTGCGGTTGTTCCAGGTGTATCTACGGTTTTTTGGAGGGACATCCATAAGATCATGCTCTTGCATGATATTTTCCAACTGTATTCTATATGGATCAAGTGTAAAACTGCCTCCCCTTTTCTCATTGGCGTGGAGGATTAAATTAAAGTCACCTCCTAGAATAATGTTAGTGTTCTCTTCTACGTCCAGACTATCTTTTAGATCATGCCAACAACTATCCTTATCTCTACAGTGATTCAGGACATAGATGTTGTAGATGATAATGGCTTGCTAATCTATTTTATTTTCCAAAGTTGTTTTGATCCAGTGTTGATTTATTGTTTCCGAAATGTAGTTCCAGATACCTTGATTCCAAATTGTTGCTACTCCTCCTGAGGCTCCTCTTGCCTCACTAATGCTTCCTCTATACTGTCTCTACTGCTCAATGACTTTACTCATTTCCTTGTGGTTTTGTTTTGTTTCTTGTAACATAATAACTCTTAGCTTCTCAGAAATGATAAGATCCCTTAGGGCTGCTACCTTAGAGGGGTGCCTAAGTCCCCTAATGCTCCAAGATAATATTATCATCATTGGATATGTGGTGTGCAGGGAGGTGCTTGCCCCCCTTGGTCCTTGTTGATTTCTTCTTTGTCATGTTGTCCCAGGATATAAGTTTCTATGGGTGTCTGCGTTTCCATTGCTATGTCCTTTTGCGCGTTCTCATCCCTATGCTGCTTGGCAGATTTCCTTCTTGGGCCAGGTTTCTTGGAGGGTTCACTAGAGCCCCCGTGATCTTTAGATGAGCTTCTGGTTATTCTGTTGGGGGGAGGATCAAGGAGAGGCTGAGAGGAAATAATAAGAGGCAATGAGGATTCGATAATGTCATGGCATTGGCTTTCAGGGAGAGGGGGCTGCTGGGGATCAAGGGGGGAGAGGAAAGAGAAGGGGTTGGATGAGGGAAGGGTTTGGGGACGGGAAAGGGGAGGTGGCTTAGAGGGAGAAGGGGAGGAAGGGATGGGATGAGCTGCAGAAGAGGTCGAAGGGCCTGAATCTAGGGGAGCTTTTACTGAAGAGACCGTTTTCTTTTTTTTAACCATTTCCCATTGTTCTTCTTGTGATCCATTTTCTACATCAATAAGCTTAGTGCATCTATTGGCAAAGTGGCCATATTCATGACATACCTTACACTTAAAGGGGATATACTCGTAATCCAACTGTTGTATGTGGCTCCAGTCGTCCACTTTAAGCTTGATAGCTTCTGGGAGGCCTTTGCCGAGGTCCACTTCAGCGCAGATCTGCGCACAGGCTTGCATATTTTCTTTTGGTTCACTATGATCACTATATTTGCTGACTGCATTCCCAATGGCGCGAACCAATTCATCTCCCCAGCAATGAAGAGGGAGGTGAGGGAGCCGGACCCAGATTGGGATAGCACTAGGCACATCCAGCTCTGGATCAAAATCTGGGGTCCATTTGTTGAGATACAGGCCCCTTGAGTCCATGAAATAGAGGCCATTTCTGAAGACCAAATCCTTATCTTCTTTAGTTTCAAAGTGGAAGGTGAAATACCCTTTCCCACAGAACTTGATGGATATTTTCCCTTGTATTTTGTCGGACCAATTCCTTTCAACCCATCGTTGAACAATTTTTGGAGATGGCTAGAGGCCTGTGAATTGACCTATAAGTCCTCTTTCTGCCAGGGACAGGGCAGCCATGCGTGGGAGAACTAGGGGCAGGCTGACCTCCTAAAGAACATCCAGCTTTTTGATAAATTTCAAGACTGCTGGTCGGGGGCGCTGTGGGGGCAACGATTTAATCAGTGTTGAAAAAGCCTACTGAGGATTGATCCCCTCCGGTGGAGCTTCCGGAGGGGCCATGGAAGGGCCGAAGCTCAGTCCCCTGTGTTGTGATCGCCTAGGTCTCGTGTAATTGCAGCTCGGGGACATAAATCTAGATCTACAATATTTCTTGTAGTGCCCTTATTTTTGAATTTCTAGCATAGCTTTACAAATTTTCCTGGAGATTTAGATATTTTTTTAGGTTTATATCTCCCACTTAAGGACTTATTTCTATTTCTATTATGGTAATGTCCTCTTATAAACAAGGTATCTCCATTCTGGATCATCATGTTTTTTTGTCTCATGTCCTTCTACAATGAGGATGATACTCTTTCATCAAATTTCAAGGTAGTTTCATTACTACCTATGACAACAACCAAACTATCCCATGAGTCTGGTAGAGAGCATAACATACTAATGCACTTATCCTCATCTAAAATATTAATATCAATAAATAGTAATTGACTTCCCACAATATTGAAGGTATTAAAATGCTTTTTCATTGAGTCTACATCCCTCATCCTTAGGTTATACAACTTTTGTAGGAACACTTTATTTACTAGGGACTTAAATTGATACAAAGTTCCTAACTTGTCCCACAAATATTTTGCTGTAGCTTCTCCTGAAACATTCAATAATACCTAATGTGAGACACACAACTGTATTGTGCTCTTTTCCTTTCGATCCAAATTAGTCCAGTCTAATGTTGAAATTTTTGTTGGTTTATTATCCATATCCACAACAATCCATTGATATTTATCCACTAATAAATCTTCCGTCTTGAGCTTCCACAACTAAAAAAATTGTCCATTGAATTTCTCGATCTCTACTTTCCATTGTTCACCATTTCCTTTCACCACAAGAATTGATCATGTATATCTCCCAATGTAATAGGGTCTACCATAAACTTGAGAAAAACTCCTTATCCACAAAGGTGTCCCCTTCAAACCAAAACTACTTTAATACCAGATGTAAGTTTTAACCCTATACAAATAGTAGCTACAAACATATTTTTAAACAAAAAGAAAAAAATATGCAACGACAATCACAAAAAATATACATAGAGATTTTTATCCTAGAACAAAAAACCGGGAAAACCATATTGATTTTTAATTATATTATTCCTTCCAATGTTACTGTTAGTGTCGGTATCTTCATCCCTCCATCAGAGATCAAATCCTCTTGTTGCATTTAATATTAGGGGTTTTTCCCAGTCATCTGCATTCCATTAAGTGCATGGATCATCTGACGCGAGTGGCTTTCCTACTGTTTCCCTTGTCATTTACTTGCTGGTTCATGTTTGCTCATCAAAAAGCATTTACAGTCCTCTTTTTATATTAAAGGTTACAAAAGTATTTTTAGGGTTTTCATTGTCAATTAGGTCCAGGGTTTCATTACGGTTTTGTTAAAAAAATGTTTCAAAGTGTCCAATAATTACCAGCACGCCATGAGGAGGTTTCAACATCAATAAATTTCATCACCAAGTGTTCGAAATTGTGTTTTTCCTCAAAACACTGTTTTGAGGAAAAAACAAAGTATTTAGCTTTTATTGTACAAAAATCATGAAAATTTTGTTTTCCTCATTGTAAATTCCTTCATCTGCACCTTGGTTTCTTTCCATAGCCAAAAAAGCTCCAACACCAGCAAAACAAGCAAAGCTCAGGTCATTTGGTTCATTGCAAAGCTAAAAAGAAGTGAAAAGTCCAAAAAACAGAGTTTAAAAATAAAGTCAAATCCAAAACATTATGAAAGTGGGTTTCATGAGCCAAAATTTCAAAATCTCTTTGTTTATAAGCTATTCCTTCATTTGAAAAGTTCATTTGCAAACTAGAAGCAAGGCCAAGTGATTTTGGTGAGCAAGTGACAAAGTTTGGGTGAAAAATGCACTAAGTTGCTCGATGCGGCACACTGGGCCTCAGGATCCTTGTTAATTTGCAAGGGCACGACGCATATGTGGGGCACGGTGCATTGGGATGGATGTGCAGCGCACACAGCCAGAGAGCCCAAAACTGCTAAAACTTGCCCAAATCGCCAAAAATCACACGGATTTGCCTTGCGACAAGTAGGTAGAGCCTCCATCATTGTTTTTTATCCAAGTTTGGTGCTATATCATGGTGGTTGATGAATGGTAATTGTTTAAAAAATCAAACCCTACCATTTGAAATTCCAAGAAACTTGCTGCCTAGGGTTTGATTAACTATTTTTCTACCAAGTCTATCATTCCTCCATCACTCCCTTCTCCCATTTGTCCCTTGATTTCATTATTCCCTAAGTTCCCCTATCCCCTAAATTCACTAATCCTCTATCCCAAGTTTCCTTTCCCTAAATCCCAATTGTAATTTCCCAAACCCTAATCCTATACAAAACTCCCAAAACATCCCATATTTCCCTAACTAAAATCTATCCCAACAGTCCCTAAATTCTCCACTATTTTTCCTCTCCTTACAATCCCTCATTTCACTCTATCCCTTGGTGGCAAAGGTCAAACACATCATCAAAGGCAGTCCAAGACAGTTTGACATATCAACACCTATTTCTCCAAGACAGTTTATCTACCAGCAGACATGGCATCTGATCCTTCATTTGATTATGAAGAGGAGACCCAAAGTGACTTACCTACACAGGGACATGCACCCAGGAGGCCTCATAGAGGTGGCAAACATATAAGAGAAGAACCAACCACCCTTGCTGAATTGCAGGCCTGCCCTCTTGCCATCTCTTGTTTCCAACATCAGTCATGTTATGAATATTGTGAGAAGGTTGCTAGCATTCAGTTTCATCATGAGTTGGCTCGTTTGTTTGTACTGCATTTACATGGTGATCAAGCCACTCTAGCTGGTGTCACTTTCACATTAACACCAGAATCCATTTCAATAGAAACCGGAATACCTAACATTGGAGAGACATGGAACAAGAGGAAGAAAATTGACCAGCAGCATTATGAACCATATATTAAGCCCGACTTCTTGAGGCAGCTCAAGAGAGTGTTTCTTTTTCAGTACCTCAGAGATGAATATGCTCCTTTAATGAAATTGATCATGAAGTATTTCAGCTGTGAGGGCCGGTTCTACCATTTGTATGCTTATCATATCAGGCTGCTGATGCATTTTACCCGGGTACGAATGATGAACATCCCTTAATTCATGTGCTAAAATATCGAAAGGATGACCACTCTAGTGCAGCATAAGACCCCTCAGCAGCAGTTTAACAATATTTATCATTTTGCTCTTATTAAAATTGTGGTTATTCATCAGCTTGGCTTGCAGGGCATCACTTGGGATGATTTCATCTCTCGTGAGTTTTTCACAGCTCCTCAGGGACCTTCAGAGGCTTTGCATGAGATAGGTGGACCTTCTTATCAACATGAGGGTCATGAGACACAGGTCGCCAGTGTGTCGGTTTTTATTACTTATCAGAAGGGCACTAGGCAGTTGTTCGCGACAGCAAAGCGAGTGTTATCTCCACCTGGGGTGGAAGGGGCCTCGCTTCCAACATCAGTACAACAAGTTCAGGATAAAGGAAAGAGGCCAATGTAGGATGAGGGGCCTTAAGGTGAGTGGGACTTTATTCTTATTGAGGATGATGATACGGACATGGGCCCGCAAAGCACAAATCTCAAAGAGATCATCCAAGAGCAGCAGACAGAAATCAAAGCCTTCTCCCTCAACTTGGAGAGGGCTAAGTGGACTATAAAATACTTGGAGCAAAGGAATAAGCAGCTTGAAGATCAGTAGGTGATTATGGAGTTACAAAACATTCGGGAGAATCACCAAGCTGCCCAAAGGAGGAGGGTGGAGTTCACTTCACTTGAGCAAGAGATCAACACTGCTCGGGAGTCTTGGCTTGAGAGAGTCAACATCCACTTAGAGAGACTACTAGAAAAAGCCGACAAGGACAAGGCATTTCCGAGACACATGGCTTTTCATTACATGGGAAGGAATAAAGTTTGCAAGGCGCGAATAAGGCGTTTAAAGGAAAAATTAAGGAAGGCATCAAAGAGGCAAAAGAGGCAAAAGGAGCATGATCGACTTCAGATATTGGCCGAGGCATCCTTGGCTCAACATATCTCTTGATAAAGAAGTTCCAGCCCAAATTTCAAAAAATTTGGAGCAATTTTTGCATTTTGGAAATTTTTTGCACAAAAAACAGAGTTTTCCTCCCTATGCACCGCGCCACATGGCGCTCGCTTTTGCTAGGGGGATCCAAATCACAAAAAAATTGTATTTCTAGATTTTTCATGAAAAGTTATGCTTGCCTACCTATGGCCAAGAAATTTGGGCAGGTTTTGAGCCCTCAAAGAGGTCAAAAACACTCAAAAAATGACCTCACTACCCCTATTTTGACACACATGAAGTAGTCTTGGGAGATTTGATTTTTGACAGGGAAAATGAAGGCCAAATTGAAAAATGCCACTTGGGTTGGAAAGTAGACAGACAGACCTTTCGAACAAGCACATTTGGAACTAAGTTTAACACCGGGAAGGCCTCCAAAAGTGGGTCCAAACAGGCGCGGTGCATAGAGAATCAGGCGCGGCGCATAGAGGAAAAATTGCCAGTTTAACGAAGTTTTTCTCTGTTTTTCACCCAACTTTGCCTAGTTTGACTTTTTCACTTTCCTAATGGAAAATTTATGATGTAATTTGATGAAAACTGATGGATCATGATGTAAATATGTTAGATTTTTACTTGTAGAGGTAGATTCATCAGTTTAGATGTTGTTTGAAACTGAATGAATCAGTTTCCTTGTTTCTAGAGGTATGCTGTTATGTTGCCTAGTTTCTAGTTCTCAGTTTAGGATCAGTTGGATCAGCTCCTAAACATGTGAGCTCGACCCCTAGAGGCAAGGATGAGCTATGTTTGTCTATATTATGTTTTTTTTCAGTCATTAGCATGGTTGGACTCTTGAGAAAGCCTAGAGCTTCATTGTACACTCACATCAGTATTTTGGTTAAGGAATTGAGACTAAGATTTGCAGCATTCTTTGGGATCCCTGTGGCATTTGTTTTGGTACAGTGCTTTCTTATGTATTTTTGGATTTATTCACGTGTTATGTGTATCATTTCTCTCTTATTTCTCCTCATCTGAAACAAACAAGAGTGTAAGTAGAATACATTGAAATTACAGTGCTCTACTAGAAGTTTGCTTTAGTTCCTTGATGTTTTCCACTGTTTGGAGAGGATCCATGGATTCCCTTGCCCTCTTCAACTCCTCCTCAATCTGATCCATCCACCTCACTTGATTTATAGTGCCAAATATAGTTGCCTACCTTGCCCCATCGAAATCCCTGCAAGATTGTGCCTCATTCCCTGCACCCAAAATTTGCCTTTCCCTTAGAGCCCACAAAACATCATTTTATCAAATAAACTCTTTTAAATCTATACCTAGCCTAATATCAGTAGCTATATCAGTCATCTCAAGCCCTTAGTGACCATAATTAGCTGAGATTGACCCAGAGAGAGCCCTCTCCTGATCTGGCCGGGCTAGCTACTAGGCTGAGCGTGGTTTGATGTGGACCTAGAAGCTTACCTTTTCAGCCTGAGGTAAATCTAGGCTCTAACATAGTGGCAACCATACTGGGGAATCTAAATTGATTGTTTGTTAGTATTCTTCATTTTGAAGCTATAGACGGAGTTTGAAGATTAGCCAGGTAGCCTTCGAAACGCTTTTGCTTTGCATTAGCGCAAGTAGATAAATGCTACTTTAGTCAATCTCCGGTCTAGTCTCATTAACGGAAAATCTAACCTGTAACTCACCCCAGTGCATTTTATAATTCTAAGCTTTGGATGATAAGTTTAGGATTTGATAGGCTGAACAAGTTGTAAACATCCATTTGATCTCTGGAAATAATAGCACATTGGCTTCTAGAAGATATACCAGAGCCAATCCAGATCTAAATCCTCCTCCTGTCTACGAGAATCCCAATCTTATTCCAAGAATCCTTCATCAAGAGAGTTCTATAATTCCCGTAGTCAAATCGCATTCATGTCCTGTGATTTTCGAGTATCTTGAAGAGCTTGATTTTGATGAACAGTTTGATTTGTCATTGTTTGAAACCAAATCCAAAAGTGTTGTTGGCTCCATAGTCCCGAATCTAGAATTTATTGCAGATCTAGAAACTGAAAGGGCTAATACGTCTATTGAGGATTATATTTTGAGACAAATCCAGACTGCAATTGTGGCTTCAAATACTGCTGATTTCCTAGAAACTGCATCTACAACCCTTGGATCTTTCGTAATTGCATCCAGCTCAAGGATTCCCACTAAACAGCCGTTCATTCCCACCATCCTTATGCAGCCTATTATATATGATCAAAAGTCTGCAGTGGTATCACCTCCGTCAACTCCTTCTACTCCTCAAACTTCCAAAATTGCTTCGCCTCCGCACACACCTCCTCATACACCCCATACATCAGCTCCACCTACTCCCCCAACATCTCCAAGACCGAATCCACCGAGAGCAATGGCTGCTTGTTTCACACCCCTTGTGTTGCCTCAGAATTTGGATGACATGCCTGCTGATTATCAAAGCAAAATTCCTTTGTTTGATGGCACTCCTCACAGTGTTATAGCTCAGCAACATATGGACAGAATGACGGATTTCTTCGATCTTCATGAAATCGATGCAGAAAATGTGACAATGAGACTGTTTGTATAGACATTTGGTGGTGAAGTTAGGAAATGGTTTAGAGCTTTTCCCGCTCTGCAAAGACAATTATTAGATCGCTGGGAAGTCAAGAAAAATCCTCTTCAAATCCTCTCTGAATACGAGCACATCAAACGGAATGTTGGTGAGTTCGTCCAAGATTATTGCATTAGATTCAATTTTGTTTATAATGCAATCCCTGATCATCTAAGGCCACCCATGGGGCTAGCCTTGATTAAGTTTCCAGACGATTTTGATACGGATATGGCCTATCAACTAAGAGAGAGAGATCCAGACACGTTGGAAGACATGCAGAAGATTGCGGTCAGCATTGAAGCAAATCTGCTGGCCAGGAGAGCTAGAGTAAGAGAAGAAAAGAAAGTCACTATAAAAGAAGAGTCTTCCTTATCAGAGCAAGTACTTGGGAAGGTGGAGCAGATGCTAGAGAGGATGAAAATTGACAAACCTGAACCTCAAGTTATAAATCCTAACTTCTGTGGCTAGCAGCAGCCACAATATAGAATCAAACAAAGAGAGCAGTGAGCCCAAGATCCCAGAGCGCAGCAGCGGTGCAAACACCTCTACAATAGAACTTTCTACATGGTCCAGAATCAGATGAAGAAGAGAATGTGATTGGCAAAGAAAATCATTTCTTTACACCTGATGATATGCCAATTTTCATAACTGAGGATGAGGAGTATTCCAAGAATTCAGCTGAACAAAGAGATGACAATTTCATTTTGGCAAATGAGACAATTCTTGATGAAGAGTCCGATGACTACCAAAGAGGACATATGAATGCTCTGTCAGCTCAGCAGCGACAATATTCACTCTGAAATAGAGATGTGCCCATGAACCCAATTCAGAAAAGGAAGGAGGCAGCAACGTCAAAGAATGATCCTCCTAATGTGCAGAAAAAAGGAAAAGAGACAGCTAACCCTGCCACCAACAAAACGTCATCAGAAAATGAGAAATCCAATTAGCCAAGTGGGTCAAAGGAGAAATCTCAAAAGAAGGATGTTTCAGTGAAAGAGGTAGAAAAATTTTCAGTTTTTAATTTGGAAAATGAAATTGCCAAGATAAAGATATCCATTCCTTTGACTGAGTTGATGAAGAACAACAATTATAAAGGTCAGGTCTCCAAAATTTTGAATTTAGATCCATCATCTGATATGGTGAATGTGGAGGATGGCAGTCCTGAGTTGATTTTTGGGCCAACATTAGAAGGTCAGTCTCAAGATAGTGATGTAGCCCCTTTCTACATCAGTCTTAGGGTGCACGACTTTGTGTTGCATAATGCTATGTTTGATTCCGGAGCCTCTCATAATCTCATGCCCAAGGCCATCATGGAGAAATTGGGACTGGACATTACGAGAAAGTATCATGACCTTTACTCTTTCGATTCCAGGAGAGTAAGGTGCATTGGTCTTATCAAGGATTTGGTGGTCAGTTTGGATCAGATTCTGGCCAAATTTTTTTTGATGGATGTAGTCGTAGCGGATATACCTCCCAGATTTGGCATGCTTCTTTCCAGATCTTGGGGAGCAAAGATTAAAGGGACAATGCAGCTTGATTTCTCCTATGCTACCATTCTCGTGTTCGATCAGATGAGGAAACTATATCAGGAACAAAAGATGAAATATATGATCACTAGCAAGGAGAAACCGATAAATCATCCGATCAACTATGTACATACTGATTTGGAATCATTTGTTTTGTATTCAGATAGCTTTAATGATGTAAATAGCCTAGTAGTTCAGGTAGAAGACATTCCTGAGATCTCTGAAAATTTCAGAGAAGTTTTGAAACAAGAAAAGCAAACCACTGAGCAATCAGCGTTCCAACAACAGCAACACAGTGATGGACAACACAGAAGAGAAACGGCACAAACAGAATTTTAGCACTTGGAAGAGGAAGAAGCAGGCCTATGGGTCATGGATTTTGATGGTGCGGTAGGAAGGGAAGGTGCTGGAATTGGCATATGGATACGCAACCCTATTTTTTCCAAAAAAAAAGTGCTAAGCAATGTAAGGATTTGCTCTTATAAACTAGCTTTTGATTGTTCAAATAATGAGGCCGAGTATGAAGCTTTGATTGCTGGTTTAAAAATTCTTAGAAAGCTAAATGCCAAAAGTATTTCAGTGTATGACAGCTCCGAGTTGGTTATCACGCAAGTGAAAGGAGAATACCAAGAAAAACATCCTAGAATGCGGGCTTACCGAAATGCAATGCTTGATATTTTGAGAGTGTTTTCAAATTATACTTTAACTTGTGTTCCTGGTGCTCAGAATATCATTGCCGATTCACTTGCAACAACAACAAGTAATCTGAAATTTCCAATGAACTCAAACAACAAGCTTGAGATTCATGTGAAACATCGCCCAGTTGTCCCAGACAATCAAAGGTATTGGCAAGTGTTCCAAGACGATGATGAAATCGATGAATTTCTGCAGAACAAAGGTAAATTCAAGGACACTTTTATTGATGTGGAATATGATGATGGAGATGTGGATATCGAAGTCAATCAGATGGAAATTTTGCAGCTCAAAGATAACATCATTCCTAAAGGTCTAATCCCTTTAGAGGAGCTGTTCGATCATGATGTTGTGGCTCGAAAACCAAGCTTGCAGCTAATCGAAAAGGGTGTTGAGGACATGAACATCAGATCAACTGAAAATACCAAGATGGTAAAATTATCGAAAGCATTGCCTCCACCGGTAAGAGCAAAATATATCAGTTTGTTATCCTCTTTCACTAATGTGTTCGCTTGGGATTATTCCAATTTGAAGTCATATGATACAACTATTATTCAACATGTCATTCCGCTCAAGCCTAATCAAAAGCCATTTCGTCAAAATTTGAGGAGAATAAATCCAAAGTTGCTGCCCTCAATTGAGAAGGAAATGAACCGATTGTATAAAGTTGGTATCATAGTTCCCATAAGGTTTTCAGATTGGATTTCAAACTTGGTGCCCGTGCGCAAGAAAACAGGTGAGATTCGACTATGTATTGATTTTAGAAATCTGAACAAAGTTTCTTTGAAGGACAACTATCCATTGCCCAAGATGTATCACGTACTTCAGCGAGTAGTTGGAGCATCCAGGATGTCGCTACTGGATGGTTATTTGGGTTATAACCAAATTATGGTCCATGAGGATGATCGAGACAAAACAACGTTCACCACTCCATGGGGAACCTTTCACTACGCAAAGATGCCTTTTGGATTGAAAAATGCTGGTGCAACTTTCCAATGGGCGATGGATATTGGTGGGCCCCAGTATTGCAGCAGTAATGCTGCAACTCCTGGGACTCCCTTCTTTAATTTTATCAAACCGGTAGTTCGTAACAAACTTGGAAGCGACTGTGTTGTATGCACAAATACTAGCTCTTGCTACAGCTGTCACTTAGTCAGCTGGCACAAGTCCGCTAGGGGCTCAAGCCAACTTCTACGAGCTCTGAGAATAATCTTGTTAACTGATGGATGGAAGCTAACTCGAAGGAAGCTAATCTACTTGTGAAAAGAAACTGAAAAGCTGAAAGAAAGTGCAAACCCTAGCAAACCCTAATTTTACCAACTAGTCCTATTGATGTGAAAAAGAGGATGTAAGCTACTGAAAGAGATGCCATTACTTCTAGGAAGGTAAAATACATGTGTCTAAGCTACTTCTATCTGAAGAAAACATCTTTTTGTATTTTTGAATAAGTTGTCAGAATTATCATGCATGTGCTTTCACTATTTTTGACTGTGCAGAGGTGGATCGACGAGAGGAAATGCTTGGAAGAGGTCGAGAAGGTTAAGAGAGGGCCTAAGGGGTCCCTAACACCCTTCCAGAGAGTTTCACAGAGTTTGGCTATCAAGAAACCTCATTCATGAGCTTCTACAGGAAGTTTGCAGGGGTTCTACAGGATGTTCTGGAATTTCTACAGGATGTTCTGTGATTTTCTACAGGATGTTCAGAAATGGGATTTTGGAGAATGGATGGATGAAGAAAGATGAGGGAGTGGGTATAGAGGTAGGATAAGGGTTTGAAGTGGTCCAGTGACTGGTGGATGGAGTTGAGAGAAGATGTAGATGGTTGGATTTGTTCAAAGAGGGCTGAAGCAATGCTGCACAAAAAGGTAGGGTTATGTGGGCAAAATGGCAAACGTGAGGCAAGAAACCAAGTTAGGGGATGGAGCAGATGGGTCTGATGGAGTTTGGGTGGATAGAGAAGGATAACAGGTGCTTTGTAAGTTTCTTTTCAAATGAAACAAACAAGGACTTGGAAAATCAAAGACCTATCTACGTTAGCCTATTCTAACCTAGATAACAACAAAGAAATGGAACAAAAGTTTATTTGCAATGAAATTAGATGAAATAACTATGCAACTAAGCAATAATAAACCTAAGCATGCCATCAAAACTGATATCAAGTTCGACAACTAAGAATCCAACACTAATACTTGCATGGTGAAGCCAAGACAATGTTTTTGGTGGCAGCAAGGTCACCTTGATCCCAGCTCATGATCCCATTGAGGGAGAGGTGAGATCAGAGGTGCTTGATGGCATTTTTCTAAAGTTATTCCTTTTTATTAATCTATCAACTAAATCTGAACATAAAAAGCCTTTTTAATCATCAAAAGCAACCTAAATAACAAAACAAGTTTTAAATCTAAATAGCAGATTTTATTCTAAGAATGCAACAAAGACACATAAAAGTAAACAAAGGAAGTACTGTGCACTTGAGATGGGCCCAAACCCAAGAGCTACAGCCTCCTAAGAGAGATTAGAGCTGGTGCAAATCTGGATTCATCTTTATTGATCAAAATAATAGTTACATTCCAAAAAATGTCCACAAGGAAAACTTGAAAATGTGCTGAAATGCAGAGCTAAACTACTGCCTAAAAAATAACTAAAAATCAAACTACAAACTAGCTAACTTCCGCCTACAAAGTGACTAATTACTGGCTAACCCAAATGAGGCCCTAAGCCTTCTTATTTATACAAATTAAGGACCCAAACAGTCCTCCTAAACTTTAGGGACTCAGCTGCCCAAAACTTGTAGTTAACAGCAGTCCTACTTGATTTGCTTGGCTGCCCTTGTGATAATCGATTTGGTGGCCCTTGAACTCCAAGATGATGGTGGAGAATTCGAGATAAGGGCCCATAAATGAAGAGGACACCTTCCTAAAAATCCTCTCCACGAATTTGGCTGCCAAGTGCTCATTTAAACCTTTGATTTTGCCTCCAAATTGACCAAAAAGGCTGCATAAAGCACACATTAGACTTGTTGGCATAATGACTAACCCAATTCACTCTATTAGCATAAATATAATAAAAAACATGTAATAAACTAATGAGAATGGTGGATTAAGTCGAATTAGGAGGTTGAATGAGCCCATATAATTATCCATTTTTGGGGCTCATCGTCACCCCCTACTGAAAGTGTTGCTCATCCTTTGAGCAACTAATCTATCTCCTCCTCTTTGATGGCCTTGGTGGCCTCCCTGTCATGCCAAGCTCCTGAAGTGATGTCCTCTTCTCAGTCATGAAACCATGCTTTTCTCTCTACTTCTTCCCACTTGCCTGTGCTCCTTTTCCTAGAGAATTCTCAGCTTCCTGTAGAATTGTCTCAACATCCTGTAGAGAGGCCTTTGTGTCCAACATTTTCATTCTTTCTCTCCAGGTGGATGTCTTCGGGCTTCCCCGTTCCTAGGTGATGGATTCCTTTGAGGGATACTTTTCCTTTTGTGTAGCTAAGGTGTCTACAATTGTAATTGGCTCTTTTGACTGTGGTTGGGGTCTTCCAGTTTTTACCCGCATGCTTCTTCTTGCCTTAAAATACATGGGAGGCTCCCTCTTTCGCTTCCCTTTCTGATTTGGAGATGTGCTTAGGGTGGCTAGCATAGCTGTTGCCTCCCTGGCTAAAATCTCAGGCGATTTTTCCTTCTGTTGCCCTGTTTCTAGACTTCCTGTAGAAAGTCCTGTGCTGACTGTTTTCTGGCTTCCTGTAGAAACGGTTTTCATGCTTCCTGTAGAAACTGTTTCAACTGTTTTGGTCTGCTTAGCTGGATGTGGCTCTTCCTCCTTTTTTCCCTCTTCTCTTGTCTTCTCTGCGTTTGTTAGCTTGCTTCCTCACACTCTGTTTTGGCTTTCTTCTCATCTTATTTAGCTTCTGCATTCTCTGTTGTAGTCTTTTTCTTTTCTGTTCTTCCTTTGTTTTTCCCTCTGCTTGAATGATTTGTGCTCCCTCATCATTGGTTTTTTTCACATTCCTCATGCTTGATTCTTCCCTAGAATTGCATCGCTTCTTTTGCATAACATGCAACAAATAAAACTCTTTGTTTTCTTCTTCTCTTGAAGCCAGAAATTTTGCAAAAAACCCATATTTTCTTCTAAAAAGATAGCTCATTGCCCCTCTTGTAAACTTGTTATTGCTCCTGGAATTTTCATGTTTTTCACAACAACTTCCAATTTTTTCTCTCTTGAAACTTTTCCAACCTGAATTTGCTTCTTAGTTGTTGAAAAAAAATCAATTTTTTTGACAGATCAGAGAACAAATAACATAGTTTTTTTCTTCTAGAAAGTGGACAGTCTTGCAAATTCATTCTTTCACACAGGCTTAGTTCCTATGGTTGCATTTCTCATTTCAGAAGAAGGTGAGAAAGAAGAAGCCAGAATTCGAATGCAGAGGGAAAAAAGGACTGTGTAGAACTCAGAAAATATGCAAGCAGAATTTTCACCTTTTTCAATGTGCAGGCAGACTTTTCCTCTCATTTTTTTAATTTAATTCCGTGTTCAATTCACCATTTTGCACCAACAAATCATGCACAACGAAGTTTCCCCAATCCTACCTCGTTTGGAGCTTGAAATTCGCCGAAAATCCTAGGTTTTCTTTCTGCATGGTTGTTTTCTGCGTTTCTTGTAGAAGACTTCCTGTAGAACGAAACTGCGCTTCCTGTAGAGCCTGATAGGTGGGATTTTTTTTTTTAAAAACGGCAGAAATCTCGAGAAATCAGGTAGGAATCTTGCAGAGGACCATTGGTTAACTGATCTGGACATGGTGGACGCATGCTCCAGTTGTGACCGTAGTTGAACAGAGGGTGGTGAGAGTCAGCTGAGCATTTTTGTAATTGCTGCGTGATTTGTGGTGAGGGAGTGAAGTGGCAAGGTGTATGTGGCCACATGTAGACGATAGTGTTGTTCATAACTGTATGTTTCCCCCCTGTAATCACTGCCATCAATTGCACTGAGGTTTAAATGGCCAACACTCCCGATTGTTTTAATTTTCACGTGAGTCGACTGTCCACATGTACTGCATGACTTCCGGCTGAGCGCTAGAGAAGGCAATGTCGGGTTAACCTTGCTAGATTCGTGGCTTAATCCCACCATTCCATTCGTTCATGCAGTTCTTCAATTAGATTCATGCAATAGAGGAACAAGTTTTAGTCACATCCCTGGAAGTCGAATGGTTGCTGTGAGGTGCTTTTTGTTGCTGCATGCATTTTGTTTCGGTAGTTGCATGATGGCTTGGCTGCTGATTCATGGCTGCTTTCTTGTGCAGGTATCCTCTGGTCAGATCCACACTGTAGGAGCTGGCTTCATGTTCAGATCTGCACCCTCAAGCTGCTGATGTTGAATTTTCACAAGACATAAACGTGTTTTCGCCATTGCTCCCGAACGGTAGACCAGATCGATCTGAAACTTGCTGAGCATGTTCCTATCATCATTATCCACCTCACATTGCAAAATTGTGATCAATGGATGCACAAATTTCGAGAAAAATGGAAAATGGTTGAAGATTACAGAGATCAGTTTCTCGGAAACCGTGCATCGGAATTGGCTGAAACTGCTTGGGTAGGTTACTATCACCCATATGCATCTCCCCATGAAATAGGTTTTGAAACGGATGCACGGATATGGAGAAAATGCAAAAATGGCTGAAGGTGATGGAGACTGATTTATTGGAAACCGTGCACCGGAATTAGTTGAAATTGCTTGGGCATGTTGCCATTGTCCCTATACAACTCCCCTTGTAACGGTTTTGCAAATGGATGCACGGTTTTCAAGCTAGGGAAAAAACAAATTCTGTTCTATGTATTTTTTCTTCAAAGCATTCTGCAAGTTTTTGAATGGTAAAAAGAAAATGAGCTTGGGCTGTGATGCAAGCATGGAGATGATGGAGGAGGAGTTTGAAGATTGCAAGAGGACTTTTGAACCCTTGAGGAAACTATCATGTTCGCCAAACTACCTGTTAGCGCTTGGAATTCACCTAGGCTGAAATAGACAAACTCTCAAGGCTACATCAAACCATTTCACCTCGTAGCTAGCCCTACGAGGTATGAGAAGGCTCTCTCGGGTCAGATTCGGTAGATCTTTCAATATGATGAGCTGACCCAATTAGGAATAAAGATTTTAGGCTAGTAAATTGATAAGGGGGGTTGATTTAAAGATTTTTGGTTTTGGGTGGCAATTGGAGGGAGTGCAATTCAGGGTGCGGGGATTGAGCACAGTTTTTGCAGGGGGATCTTTGGGGCAAGGTAGGAGTAAGCGCTGATGCCTTAATCTGAGATGGATGATCAGGGATGATAGAGAAGGGGCTAAAGAGGGCAAACAACCATTTGAATCCTCTCTAGACAGTAGAAAACATAAATTTTGAACAAACTAAAAAGCTGAGCATGTCAAAGCATGAATTCAAACTTTACCACTTCATTTGTCCAAATAGAAGCAAAAGAGAGATGTGGAATACATAAACAAACTTACAAGAACATGTAGAGAACACACCATCAACACAACAATCCACAAAAATCCACAATGATGTCTGCAAAACCCTGGCCTTCCTTTTCTCTAAATTGCAGAGATAGATGTACAATATACAATGAAACTTTCTCCCACAAGAGTCCAACCTTCCAACCTCTCAAAATGACTAAGAAAACACATAATATAGACAAGCTAACTCCTTTCCCTTGCCTCTAGGGGTCGAGCTCATCCTTCTAGGAGCAGTTTGAACTAATTCCAAACTAAGCACTAGATAATAGGCAGCTCAACAACTTGCCTCTATTACTTAGCTAACTGATTCATGCATTAATTATTCACTTTTTACATCAAGGAAGCTTCTAGAAGAGTAAAGAGAGGTAAAATCTATCAAAATGCCATGAAAATATTACATTTATCCATCATCTACAAGTAAAAATAATCAACCATAGTCAAAACAGTGTTTTTTGACCAAAAAAGTCAATTCTGGCAAAGTTTGCTCTCATGTCCGCGCCCCCTGTCTCTCGTGTCCGCGCACCTTTGCAGCAACTTTTGAGTGGGTTCCACTGGTCCAAATCAAGTGCAAAATAGCTCATTGGAAAGCTTGGACTGTCTACTTTCCATCCCAAGTGGAATTTCTGAATTTGGAGTTGTTTTGCCCCCTCAAAAACCATTTCTCCCAAGGTCACTTTCTGCAACTCAAAAAGTGGGCAGAAAGTCATTTTTTGATGTATTTTGAGCTTTTGGAGGCTCAAATCTCAAAATTAACCTTCTCCCGAGCATTGGTAATTTTTCTCTTGGCATGCCCTTTCCAAAAATGCCAAGTTTGCAAAATTCCGAGCAGTCCTTCAAAATGTCCACGCGCGTGACGCGGACGCGACACGGGAAAAAACCTGTAATTTTACCAAAAATTGGCAAAATGCTCCAAAATTCTCAAAATTTTCATATCTTGATGCTGGATCAAGGCTGATCAATATCATGATGAATGAAGGATGCTTCAGCCAAGATGGATAGTGGATTTGTCCTTTTCTTCTTCTTCCGGGCCTCTGACAGCTTTCGTTGGAGAATTTTCATTCTAGCCTTGCAAACATGCAATCTCGCCCAATAGTGTGTTTTCATGTTGCGTAGCAGCTCTTTGTCACGATTTGCCTTCTCCAACAATCTCTCCAAATGTGCATTCACCCTGATAAGCATGGACTCCCGATCAGCAGGCAATGGGTCACCGGGCCTCCTACGGTTCAAAGTTCGATCACTGCGGATCCTCCATAGCTCTTCAAGTTCTTTTTCGTCTTCTAATTGTTTGGTGCGCTGTTCTAGATAAGTGTTGGTCCATTGGGCCATTTGGAGCTTTTGCTGCAACACGAGGTTCTCCTCCTCTTTCTGCCTGATAATCTCATAAAAATTTGAAGGGGGAGAGCGGGCATTAGGACCAGTGAAATCATCATGTGCCTCGTCAACTGCCTCATCCTCAATCATGGGCTGCTTGCCCTCTCGCACTGCCTGTGCCGATGAAGAAAGCGAGGCCCCTTCCACCTGGTGTGGAGATAACACTCGCTGCTCTGAAGATGATGACGAGACCCCTTCC
>APFE031506044.1:61237-84381 GCA_000404065.3 Pinus taeda
TTTTGCTTGAAGACTCACTGAAATGAAAAAATTTGACCTTGACACTTCAAAATCACTTTGTAAGAGCATATTTGATCACTGGAGGAAGGCTGAAAAGACTGACACTAACACTACCTTTTTGAAATCTATTTCTAGGTTCTTGTAGAAATCCTGTAATTTTTACAGGAACTTCCTGTAGAACACAATTTTGAGGAAAGAAGCACAACGAGATGGAAATAATGATGGAGAAGGGTGAGGGATGGAAACATGGATGCTTGCAGGCCTCATGGACATATTCCTAGCCTTCAGGTCCTCTTCCGAGATTGGTTTTGGCTTGTTTGTAGGCTTCTTGTACAGGACACAAAACTTCCTGTAGAAAACACATAACTTCCTGTAGAAGGCACATAACTTCCTCTATCTTTGTTTTGAGCTATCCTCCTGACCTGCAATGTCCTTGCTGCAACCTGCAATTATTCAATGGAAATTAGGTTTATTTTTCTTTTTTCTTTTTCTCTTTTTTTTTGAAAAACAACTAGGGCACCTCATGGAGGTTTTCACCCTAATTGCCTGCCCTGGGCGCCTCCAAGGGAGGTTTTCACCCAGGGATCTTATTCCCTTTTTATGCTCTTCTTTCCAACCCATTGACTGCCTCATGGAGGTTTTCAATCAATGAGCCAATCTAAGGTGCCTCTGAGGAGGTTTTCACCTTAGATTTTTCCTCTTATTTCCATTTTTCCATTTTTTTTTTTTAACCTACCCTACTTGAAAAACAAAATCATTTTCAAGTATAAGAATGCTTCCAATGGAGCCATGTGCACATCGAGATTAGAGACAAAATGATGTGGAGGCTTGAAATGCATGCTTTGACAGCTATCTGGACTTCAGAGATCAAATGGTTTGACTTTGAAGGGATCAAGCATAGCTAAGGAAGAGAGTACTGCTGCAACTTAGTGACCGTCTGGAACCATATCTCAATATAGCTCTGATATCCTTGGTCCTTTTGCTGATCTGGATCATTCTCCATATCTTCTTCTATCATGACCTTCACATCTTCCTATTTTTGCTGATTTTTCTCTTGAGTACATGGAGGATTTGATGGTAACCATGAGGGAACTCTCTCGATCTCTGATTTTGATGTCTTCTCTTCATCAAGTGCAGCCCGTGGTTCTTTGATCTTCTCTTTTGAATCTTCTTTTGCTGTTTGTTGTCCTTCAATGTTTTCAAGATAATCTCTTTTTTTCAATACTCTTCCTAAGCTATGGTGAAGATCATTGAGCTCAAGAGGAGTCATTTGGATAGGTTGTGCCTCAGCTTTGCAATTAGCTTGAGCTATTCCAATGTGCGGGTTTGGAAATGGCGGTACAGGTAGCTAAGTGGGGGTGTATATTTCAGATGGATGTGGATGGGTTTGCGGTTGAGTAGGTGGTGGAGGAAAATGAGCGGGAGGAGAATTGTACTGGGGCCTCCACCCCTAATGAGGTGCATTCCACTGAGGTTGTAGCTAAGCATAAGAGTGAAATGAATGAGCAACTGGAGAAGCATGGTATTGAGGAGGATACGACCAAGGAGGGGGTGTGACCCAGGAAGGATGAGCGGGGGGACCCCAAGAAGGCATGGAAGTGGTTTGATAGGGGTCATAATAGGTCTGGGATATCTCTTGCAGTTCCTGCTGGTAAGGTATGGCTCCATGTGACCTCCTTTGGTTCATGAAATAGAGTGATTCAATGGCTCCTTTGGTCTTCTGATATGCAGCTTTAAGTCCAGGCAAGGAAGGGCACTGATTCGTAGGATTGTATTCTTCACAGATGAAACACACTTCTAGGGAGTGCATTGGACATTCGTTCCTAGGATGCTTTCTAGTGCACCTGGGACAAAAGATGACCAAAGCCCTCTTGGCTTCCTCTTGCTTCCTTTGGATCTGTAAGGTATCCAGTTGCATGGCAAGAAATTGCCTCATATCGCTCTTGAAATCTTCCATCTGATTTGGAAATTAGTTTTTGGATAAGGTACTGCTCCCAACACTTCTGCTTGTAGCCATTTGCTCCAGTGGAATTTTTTTCTTCTTCTTCTCCCCTAGAGGTTCTTTAAATATGCTTTGATGTCTACCCTGGGGTTTTTCTTAATCATAGCCATCGAAGAAGAGAGAAGGTTGGCTGTGTGAAGCAGTGGGGGGTGTTGTGCAAGTATTTTCTGACTTATCTCTACTCCTACCAGGCATGAAAGGAAATATTTTTTGTTGATTTTTGTTTTTTCTTCTTGTACCTGCAAAACTAAAATAGATTGAACTGCAACTAACTATCTTACTAAAATGAAAATGCAGAATTGAAAGGAAAGCAGAAAAGGAGTAATCTACTTTGCTCAAATGAAATTGCAGGAATGAAATGCTAAGCTACGCTTGCAGAATGGAAATTGTGGAATTGAAATGCTAATCTACGCTTACAGAATTCAAATTGTGGAATTGAAATGCTGATCTATGAAAGTGGGAAATATATAATCTACACTTGCTGAAATGAAATGAAAGCAGGAAATGTCTACTCTACTTTTGCGGAAATGAAATTGTAGAATGGAAATGAAATAAACTACTTAGCAGAAGGTTGTAATAGAAAATAGAAGAATAGCAGCAATCACCAATACTATGACGCTTCCCTGGAAACGGCGCCAAAAAGAGTGGTGGGCCCCAGTATTGCAGAAATAATGCTGCAACTCCTGGGACTCCCTTATTTAATTTTATCAACCCGGTAGTTCGTAACAAACTTGGAAACGACAGTGTTGTATGCACAAGTACTAGCTCTTGCCGTAGCTGTCACTTGGTCAGCTGGCACAAGTCCGCTAGGGGCTCAAGCCAACTTCTACGAGCTCTGAGAAGAAGCTTGTTAACTAATGGATGGAATCTAACTCGAAGGAAGCTAATCTACTTGCGAAAAGAAACTGAAAAGCTGAAAGAAAGCGCAAACCCTAGCAAACCCTAATTTTACCATCTAGTCCTACTGATGCGAAAAAGAGGATGCAAGCTACTGAAAGAGATTCCATTACTTCTAGAAAGGTAAAATACATGTGTCTAAGCTACTTCTATCTGAATAAAACATCTTTTTGTATTTTTGAATAAGTTGTCAGAATTATCATGCATGTGCTTTCACTGTTTTCGACTGTGTAGAGGTGGATCGACGAGAGGAAATGCTTGGAATAGGTCGGGAAGGTTCAGAGAGGGCCTAACGGGTCCCTAACACCCTTCCAGAGAGTTTCATAGAGTTTGGCTATCAAGAAACCTCATTCGTGAGTTTTTACACAAAGTCTGCAGGGGTTCTAAAGGATGTTCTGGAATTTCTACAGGATGTTCTGTGATTTTTTACAGGATGTTCAGAAATGGGATTTTGGAGAATGGATGGATGAAGAAAGATGAAGGAGTGGGTATGGAGGTAGGATAAGGGTTTGAGGTGGTCCAAAGGACTGGTGGATGGAGTTGAGAGAAGATGTAGATGGTTGGATTTGTTCAAAGAGGGCTGAAGCAATGCTGCACAAAAAGGTAGGGTTATGTGGGCAAAATGGCAAACGTGAGGCAAGAAACCAAGTTAGGGGATGGAGCAGATGGGTCTGATGGAGTTTGGGTGGATAGAAAAGGATAACAGGTGCTTTCCAAGATGCTTTTCAAATGAAACAAACAAGGACTTGGAAAATCAAAGACCTATCTACGTTAACCTATTCTAACCTAGATAACAACAAAGAAATGGAATAGAAGTTTATTTGCAATGAAATCAGATGAAATAACTATGAAACTAAGCAATAATAAACCTAAGCATGCCATCAAAACTGATATCAAGTTCGACAACTAAGAATCCAACACTAATACTTGCATGGTGAAGCCAAGACAATGTTTTTGGTGGCAACAAGGTCACCTTGATCCCAGCTCATTACCCCACTGAGGGAGAGGTGAGATCGGAGGTGCTTGATGGCCTTTTTCTGAAGTTCTTCCCTATTATTAATATATCAACTAAATCTGAACATGAAAAGCCTTTTTAATCATCAAAAGCAACCTAAATAACAAAACAAGATTTAAATCTAAATAGCAGATTTTATTCTAAGAATGCAGCAAAGACACATAAAAGTAAACAAAGGAAGTACTGGGCACTTGAGATGGGCCCAACCCCAAGAGCTATAGCCTCCTAAGAGATATTAGAGCTGGTGCAAACCTGTATTCATCTTTATTTATCAAAAGAATAGTTACATTCCAAATACTGTCCACAAGGAAAACTTGAAAATGTGCTGAAATGCAGAGCTAAACTACTGCCTAAAAAATGACTAAAAATCGAACTACAAACTAGCTAACTTCTGTTTACAAAGTGACTAACTACTGGCTAACCCAAATGAGGCCTTAAGCCTTCTTATTTATACAAATTGAGGACCCAAACAGTCCTCCTAAACTTTAGGGACTCGGCTGCCCAAAACTTGCAGTTAACAGCAGTTCTACTTGACTTGCTTGGCTGCCCTTGTGATAATCGATTTGATGGCCCTTGAACTCCAAGCTGATGGTGGAGAATTCAAAGTAAGATAAATGAAGGGGACACCTTCCTAAAAATCCTCTCCACGAATTTGGCTACCAAGTGCTCATTTAAACCTTTGATTTTGTCTCCAAATTGACAAAAGGGCTGCATAAAGCACACATTAGACTTGTTGGCATAATGACTAACCCAATTCACTCTATTAGCATAAATATAATAAAAAACATGCAATAAACTAATGAGAATGGTGGAATAAGTCGAATTAGGAGGTTGAATGAGCCCATATAATTATCCATTTTTGGGGCTCATCAGATATCACATTTGCCAATGAAAAAGATGTTTTCCTTGTTGTTTACCTTGATGACTTAACTATTTTCTCTAACTCAGATGAAGATCACCTATAGCATTTGAAGATTGTGTTTCAGCGGTGTAGGAAGTATGGCATCTCACTCAATCCAAAGAAGGGTTTGTTCGCCATGGATGAGGGAAACTTCTTGGGCACATCATCTCAAAGGAGGGCATCCACATTGATCCAGCTCGGGTGGAGGCCATTCACAAGATTTATTTTCCACGAAGTAAGAAAGAAATCAAATCCTTCAATGGTAAGATAAATTTTTTACGTCGCTTTG
The DNA here is from genome assembly GCA_000404065.3 of Pinus taeda. Taxonomy (NCBI): domain Eukaryota; kingdom Viridiplantae; phylum Streptophyta; class Pinopsida; order Pinales; family Pinaceae; genus Pinus; species Pinus taeda. The sequence goes on from APFE031506044.1 coordinate 66,342, forward strand.
TACCCAATCTTGCAGAACACTTAAGGGAGATGAAAAATATACTAAAAAAAGATAGTGCAATAAGGTGGACGGAGGAAGCGGTAAAATCTTTCAATTTAGTGAAATTAGCACTTTCTTCAGCTCCGGTTTTGATCAGCCCAGACTATACTCAGGATTTTATTTTGTTTTCATTTGCCTCAGATCATACTATGGCAGCGGTCTTGATGCAAAAAAGAGACGAGCTCGAGAAGCCAATCGCTTTTTTTTAGCAGAACCATAAGGGATGCAGCATTGAAGTACAATATTATTGAAAAAAAGGCCCTTGCTTTGGTAAAGGCATTGAAAGACTTTCGGGTTTATATTTTGCATTCTCACATCCTTGCTTATGTTCCTAATGTTGATGTTAATGATGTCCTAATGCAAACAGATCCGGAGGGGAGAAGGGGCAAATGGATTGCTACCTTGTTGGAGTATGATCTGGAAATCAAACCGACAAAGCTCATTAAAGGACAAGGGCTAGCCAAACTAATGGCTGAGTCAAATCTGCACGTCCTAGACATTAATCTAATTGTTGCTATGTCTGAGGAAAACGAAGAGAATCTGCTCGTATAGGTATCAGAAATGTTCCTCCTTTCTCCTTGGTATTCGGACATTATTTATGTACTCCAAAATCTGTCATCACCATCCGAAATGGCTAAGAACAAGAGTAGGACACTGAAATTGAATTTTTGTGTCATGAATGGTGCACATTATTGGAAAGACCCCGGTGGTGTCTTGCTAAATTGTTTAGTGGAAGAAGAAGCGAAACATGTAATCGAGGAGTTTCACAAAGGGGATTGCGGAGGCCATCTTTTCTGGAAGACAACTGCCAATAAAATCTTGAAAGCTGGGTATTATTGGCCAACCATTTTTGTTGATGTCTACAAAATAGTGGCCAGCTGCCATGAGTGTCAGATTTTCCAAGGTAAGAGGAAGTTGCAGCCTTTGCCACTCAAATCCATTGAAGTCAATGCTCCATTTCAGTAGTGGGGTTTGGATTTCATCGGTGAGATTCATCCTTCTTCTTCAGCGTAGCATAAGTGGATCCCCACAGCGACGGATTATTTCACCAAATGGATAGAGGCAGTTCCTACAAGGCAGGCCACCGATTCGGTAATTGTCTCCTTTCTTGAAAACAACATTTTGTCTCATTTTGGCTGTCCCCATAAGTTGATCACTGATAATGCAGCAGCCTTCAAATCGAAAAGAATGATTGATTTTTGTCATAAGTATCAAATCACTTTGGGGCATTCGACTACCTATTATCCACAGGGCAATGGATTGGCCGAATCCTCAAATAAGTCTCTTGTCAACATTATCAAAAAGTTGCTGGAAATTAACAAGAAAAGTTGGCACAAAAAGTTGGTCAATGCACTTTGGGCAGACAGGGTAAGTCACAAAAAGTCTATAGGCATGTCTCCTTTTGAACTTGTACACGATGTGGACACAGTTTTCCGAACCTCTTTGGCAGTCCCGGTGGTCAAACTTCTACAAGAAGCAAGTAGCGAAGATGATGGTTTGCAGTGGAGGATCAATCAAATGATTCATTTGCAGCAAAATAAGGAGGATGTATTTCAGAATACTTTCAAGATGCAGGAAAGAATCAAGAGAATATATGACCGAAAAGCGAAGGCAGACAGGTTTGAGATAGGAAACATAGTGCTAAAATGGGATGCAAGGAATGAGGAGAAAGGTAAACATGGAAAATTTGAAAATCTTTGGAAAGGACCGTACAAGATTGTTGCATATCGGGTTTAGAACACTTTCCTATTGCAAGAGCTAAATGGCAAAGATTATTCGGGTGGAGCGGTCAATGGTCAGCTCCTCAAGCCGTATTATTTGTGAAATGTTTTCTACTGTTCTATTCATCATTGTATATACCGGTTTGTTTAAATTCCATTGCAAGTGCGTACTGTTTTCATTCTTCAGCTTGGGGCCCGAGGTGAAGGCTATAAAGCTGAAGTTTGATTTCAGTTTTGAGTTTGGTTTGTTAGAAGTTAGGTCCTCCAGTCAATTTCGGTCTTGAAAATGGGTTAGTTTTGAGTCATATTCAGTCCTGAAATTGAGTCTTTAAGTCAAGAGTTCAGTTTTGTTCCATTGAAGTTATTGACTCTAGAGCCCAATGGACGAAGGCACTTTTAGCTTTCCCAGAGATTTGTAGTTCTTGACACCTCCAAGGAGCTACCATCCCCATTGGAGCCAATGTTAGTGTCGGTATCTTCATCCCTCCGTCAGAGATCAAATCCTCTTGTTGCATTTGATATTAGGAGTTTCACCCAGTCATTTGCATTCCATTAGGCACATGGATCATCTGATGCGAGTGGCTTTCCTACAGTTTCCCTCATGTCATTTACCTGCTGGTTCATGTTTGCTCATAAAAAAGTATTTACAGTCCTCTTTTTATATTAAAGGTTGCAAAAGTCTTTTTAGGGTTTTCATTGTCAATTAGGTCCAGAGTTTCATTAGTGTTTTGTCAAAAAAATGTTTCAAAGTGTCCAATAATTACCAGCAGGCCATGAGGAGGTTTCAACATTAATAAATTTCATCACCAAGTGTTCGAAATTTTGTTTTTCCTCAAAACTTTGTTTTGAGGAAAAAACAGAGTATTTAGCTTTTATTGTACAAAAATCATGAAAATTTTGTTTTCCTCATTGTAAATTCCTTCATCTACACCCTGCTTTCTTTCCTTAGCCCAAAAAGTTCCAACACCTGCAAAATAAGCAAAGCTCAGGTCATTTGGTTCATTGCAAAGCTAAAAAGAAGTGAAAAGTCCAAAAAACAGAGTTTAAAAATAAAGTCAAATCCAAAACATTATGAAAGTGGGTTTCATGAGCCAAAATTTCAAAAGCTCTTTGTTTATACGTTATTCCTTCATTTGAAAAGTTCATTTGCAAACTAGAAGCAAGGCCAAGCGATTTTGGTGAGAAAGTGACAAAGTTTGGGTGAAAAATGCACTAAGTTGCTTGGCGCAACGCACTGGGCAGAAGGCACGGCGCACTGGGCCTCAAACTCCTTTGTTAATTTGCAAGGGTGCAGCGCATACGTGGGGCGCGGTGCATTGGGCTGGATGCGCAGCGCACATAGCCAGAGAGCCCGAAACTGCTAAAACTTGCCCCAAATCGCCAAAAATCACACGGATTTGCCCTGTGACAAGTAGGTAGAGCCTTCATCATTGTTTTTTATCCAATTTTGGTGCTATATCATGGTGGCTGATGAATGGTAATTGTTTAAAAAATCAAACCCTACCATTTGAAATTCCAAGAAACTTGCTGCCTAGGGTTTGATTAACTATTTTGCTACCAAGTCTATCATTCCTCCATCACTCCATTCTCCCATTTGTCCCTTGATTTCATTATTCCCTAAGTTCCCCTACCCCCTAAATTCACTAATCCTCTATCCCAAGTTTCCTTTCCCAAAATCCCAATTGTAATTCCCCAAACCCTAATCCTATACAAAACTCCCAAAACATCCCATATTTCCCTAACTAAAACCTATCCCAACAGTCCCCAAATTCTCCACTATTTTTCCTCCCCTTATAATCCCTCATTTCACTGTTTCCCTTGGTGGCAAAGGTCAAACACATCATCAAAGGAAGTCCAAGACAATTTGACAAATCAACACCTATTTCTCCAAGACAGCTTATCTACCAGCAGACATGGAATCTGATCCTTCATATGATTATGAAGAGGAGACCCAAAGTGACTCACCTACATAGGGACATGCACCCAGGAGGCCTCATAGAGGTGGCAAACATATCAGAGAAGAACCAGCCACCCTTTCTGAATTGCAGGCCTGCCCTCTTGCCATCTCTTGTTTCCAACATCAGTCATGTTATGAATTTTGTGAGAAGGTTGCTAGCATTCAGTTTCATCATGAGTTGGCTCGTTTGTTTGTACTGCATTTACATGGTGATCAAGCCACTCTAGCTGGTGTCACTTTCACATTAACACCAGAATCCATTTCAATAGCAACCGGCATACCTAACATTGGAGAGACATGGAACAAGAGGTAGAAACTTGACCGGCAGCATTATGAACCGTATATTAAGCCCGACTTCTTGAGGCAGCTCAAGAGAGTGTTTCCTTTTCGGTACCTCAGAGATGAATATGCTCCTTTAATGGAATTAATCATGAAGTATTTAAGCTGTGAGGGCTGGTTCTCCCGTTTGTATGCTTATCATATCAGGCTACTGATGCATTTTACCCGGGTATAGATGATGAACATCCCTTACTTCATGTGCCGAAATATCGAAAGGATGACCACTCTAGTGGAGCATAAGACCCCTCAACAGCAGTTTAACAGTATTTATCATTTTTCTCTTATTAAAATTGTGGTTATTCATCAGCTTGGCTTGCAGGGCATCACTTGGGATGATTTCATCTCTCGTGAGTTTTTCAGAGCTCCTTAGGGACCTTTAGAGGCTTTACATGAGACATGTGGACCTTCTTTTCAGCATGAAGGTCATGAGACATAGGTCGCCGGTGTGCCGATTTTTATTACTTATCAGAAGGGCACTAGGTAGTTGTTCGCGACAGAAAAGCGAGTGTTATCTCCACCTGGGGTAGAAGGGGCCTCGCTTCCGACATCAGTACCACAGATTCAGGATAAAGTCAAGAGGCCAATGCAGGATGAGGGGTCTTCAGGTGAGTGGGACTTTATTCTTATTGAGGATGATGGTACGGACATGGGCCCACAAAGCACAAATCTCAAAGAGATCATCCAAGAGCAGCAGACATAAATCAAAGCCTTGTCCCTCAACTTGGAGAGGGCTAAGTGGATTATAAATTACTTGGAGCAAAGGAATAAGCAGCTTGAAGATCATCAGGTGATTATGGAGTTACAAAACATTCGGGAGAATTGCCAAGCTGCCCAAAGGAGGAGGGTGGAGTTCACTTCATTTGAGCAAGAGATCAATGCTGATCGGGAGTCTTGGCTCGAGAGAGTCAACATCCACTTAGAGAGACTGTTGGACAAAGCCGATAAGGACAAGGCATTGCTGAGACACATGGATTTTCATTAAATGGGAAGGAATAAAGTTTGCAAGGCGCGGATAAGGAGTTTAAAGGAAAAATTAAGGAAGGCATCAAAGAGGCAAAAGAGGCAAAAGGAGCATGATCGACTTCAGATATTGGCTGAGGCATCCTTGGCTCAACATAGCTCTTGATAAAGAAGGTCCAACCCAAATTTCAAAAAATTTGGAGCAATTTTTGCATTTTGGAAATTTTTTGCACAAAAAACAGAGTTTTTCTCCCTATGCGCCGTGCCACGTGGCGCTCACTTTTGCTAGGGGGCTCCAAATCACAAAAAAATTGTATTTCTAGATTTGTCATGAAAATTTATGCTTGCCTACCTATGGCCAAGAAATTTGGGCAGGTTTTGAGCCCTCAAAGAGGTCAAAAATACTCAAAAAATAACCTCACTGCCCCTATTTTGACACGCAAGAAGCAGTCTTGGGAGATTTGATTTTTGACAGGGAAAATGAAGGCCAAATTGAAAAATTCCACTTGGGTTGGAAAGTAGACATACATAAATTTCCAACAAGCACACTTGGAGCTAATTTGGACACCTAGAAGGACTCCAAAAGTGGGTCCAAACAGGCGCGGTGCATAGAGAACCAGGCGCGACGCATAGAGGAAAAATTGCCAATTTAACAAAGTTTTGCTCTGTTTTTCGCCCAACTTTGCCTAGTTTGATTTTTTCACTTTCCTAATGGAAAATTTATGATGTAATTTGATGAACATTGACGGATCATGATGTAAATATGTTATATTTTTACTTGTAGAGGTAGATTCATCAGTTTATAGGTTGTTTGAAACTGAATGAATCAATTTCCTTGTTTCTAGAGGTATGCTGTTATGTTGCCTAGTTTCTAGTTCTCAGTTTAAGATCAGTTGGATCAGATCCTAAACATGTGAGATCGACCCCTAGAGGAAAGGATGAGCTATGTTTGTCTATATTATGTTGTTTTTCAGTCATTAGCATGGTTGGACTCTTGAGAAAGCCTAGAGCTTCATTGTACACTCACATCAGTATTTTGGTTAAGGAATTGAGACTAGGATTTGCAGCATTCTTTGGGATCCCTGTGGCATTTGTTTTAGTACAGTGCTTTCTTATGTATTTGTGAATTTATTCATGTGTTATGTGTATCATTTCTCTCTTATTTCTTTTCATCTGAAACAAACAAGAGTGTAAGTAGAATACATTGAAATTATAGTGCTATACTTGAAATTTGCTTTAGTTCCTTGATGTTTTCCACTGTTTGGAGAGGATCCATGGCTTCCCTTGCCCTCTTCAACTCCTCCTCAGTTTGATCCATCCACCTCACTTGATTTATAGTGCCAAATACAGTTGCCTACCTTGCCCCATCGAAATCCCTGCAAGACTGTGCCTCATTCCCTGCACCCAAAATCTGCCTTTCCCTTAGAGCCCACAAAAACATCATTTTATCAAACAAACTCTTTTAAATCTATACATAGCCTAATATCAGTAGCTATATCAGTCATCTCAAGCCCTTAGTGACCATAATTAGCTGATATTGACCTGGAGAGAGCCCTCTCCTGACCTGGTAGGGCTAGCTACCAGGCTGAGCGTGGTTTGATGTTGACCTAGAAGCTTACCTTTTCAGCCTGAGGTAAATCTAGGCTCTAACAGTACAATACATTATATACATTCCAAAGCATTTATAAACCTATAATCTATTAACCCTGGATTAAAATATAACTATAATTCTATTGAATGGATCTAAAAAACCATGGGAAAAACCACCATGCATAAAACCATGCGTAAATCATGGGAAAAACTACCTCCTTTTTTTTAAGATACTACCTTGAACCCCATGCAGGGGGGATATCACTCCCTTGTAACCCCTCTAAATAGCGGGTGTTTCCGCCACACGTAGTACGCAGTATCGCGTGTGAGGTTAGTCGTGAAAATAATATAACACATACCCAACAAGAAACCTATTCAGGCTACATCAAATGGAGTGAATTTGTTAAGACTATCCATGCTTATTTCAAAAGAGATACTCACTATTTAGAGTCATGTACTAGTTTATATCAAACAAGATTAGCCACTAAATTTAGCGAAACCTTTTAGAAATTATCCATTCAAACAATGAACTTAACAAATTCCTTTTATAAATAATATTTAATTAATGGACTCAAGGAAGGGATTCAAGCACAAGTTAGAGTGATGTCCTACCATAAGGTTAGAATAAAATGAGAGGTCCCTAGAAGCTAAGATGGTGATTAATGCAACAATAAAAATTCCAATGTTAATTCTTTGCACTCATCCTCCCCAAGGAAATTCCCCAAGCACAACTCCTAGCCATCCCTTGAAATTACAAAGTTTGTCTCTACTAGTAATGGAAGTCTACCAAAGACATGGCCTATACTATAATTGTAATGAAAAATATGATCAAGTCATAAGTGTAAATAATAGGAATTATTCCAAATTGATATGACCACACGGGCCCTAACTGAAGACATTTCTATCAAAGAGACACTAGAGCTACAAGTTGAAGACACCAACACTAAATCTCAAGAAAATATCTAGCCTTAGTTCCTCATAAGAACCCTTGATCTCCCTGCATGCATTATCAAGTATTTTGACTCCACAAACCTCCAAACTCATATGTTACATCAAACACTAAAAGTTTTAGTTCCAGTTTATAGTAGTAGTACTCACAATTTCATTCATAAGCAAGGGTAGAATAAATCCATTATTTTGAATTCCCATTGTACAAATTTAATATCATGATCACCAATGGAGGTATGATGAAATTTCAGGGTAGATGTGAAAATGAAAATATATATGGGAGACTATAAGATCAAATCCTATCTATTTTTAGTCAATATGGGTGGTTGTAATATAATATTGAGGGCATAATGGTCACGCACATTGGGACCAATCATAATGAATTTCAAATAACTCTATATGAGTTTCATTAAAGAGGGACACGTACACACCATTTAAGAGCTTCGGTCAAGATCCCTTGAAATAATAAGCTCTCATCATATCATGGAGAAGTTATTAGAGAAAGGCCTATTTGGAATTATTACCCAATTTAATGCCATATAGGTTATGGATAATCAAACACAAGAAATCCATCCAAATTTGTAGCCAGTTCTTGACAAATGTCGTCAGGTCTTTGAAACAAAAGAATATGATCGTGAAATTCTTGATTCTTGGAAGTCAACAACTAAACATACATCCTTATCGACACTATTTTACATAAAAAATGAAATAGAAATATCATTCAAGAACTGTTGGAGGTAGCAGTTGTACATCCTATTAAAATCCCTTACTCATCATCAATAATCATGACGTTAAAGAAGGGAGGAAATTAGCGCACATGTCTTGATTTTAGGGCTCTCAATAAGTTGGTGATCAAGGAAAAATTTCCCATCCTCATTATTGATGGTGTGAACTTCATGGAGACCTTTTTTTTTGTTTTTTTCTTTTCAGTAAGTTTGATCTAAGTAAACAAACATCCCTAAGTAAACATTTAGAAAACATGGAGGTCATTATGAGTTTCTAGTGATTCCTTTCAATATTTGTAATGCTCCATCCACCTTTCAAATCGTCACGAACAATATTTTCAAACCCTTCCTATGCAAGTTAATGTTGGTCTTATTTTATGATATCTTGATCTATAGTAAATCATGGGAATCACACATAGAGCATGTTCATAAGTCCTTGCAACTCTTGAGAGAACCAATTATTTAGGATGCACTCCAAATGTGCTTTGATGGCTTGTTGAAGTTAGGTCTAATGTTAAACCTCTTTTCATACCTATCTTGAGTAATAACATTCTAAAAATAATGTAAGGAAGTTTCTTCATTACTTCTACCGAGGATGCAAATTCTTTGACCTGCTTTATTTATATTTTGAAGTCTATCCCAATTTAAAACCTTCTTGTTGATAACAAACCAAAGGAATATAATGCAATTTGGAGGTGATTTAAGCTCCATAACTTCTTCTACCACCAACTTCTAGTACCTCAAGTGTTTGTAAAGATTTGTATTAAAGGCTGGCAATAAAGAAGCTTAAGTTTTGTTATAATCCTAAAAAATTTCATCATCTTCATCCTTCACTCTTACATCCACCTTCTTAAGCTTAGCAAAAAATCCATCCCAACATTGAGCCAAATTATCATATAAGCACAAGGCTTGAGCTTTTAGCCATTATTGGCTCCTAACTGAGGCAAACAAAGGATACTATAATTTGTTCATTGTGCATCTTCCTTGTTCGTATAGCTATATGATTAAATCTTATGGGAGGAAAATGAATTCACCACAACCAATAATCACATTAGAACCAACTCCAACTTAAATCCTTGAAATGACTTTCCAAGAAAATAACTGACCTGTGATTAGAAAAGCTAATGTCAAAGCTTTCCATTTGTTGGATACATTATGAATACTCATTTTTCTCCTCCTAGTCGAGTCTACGGTAGCACCAATGACAATATATCTTGATTAAATCCTTCTCCATTAACGGTCTTTGGTTAGGAATTTCGAAAGGACTTCGAAAGTGACTTAGTTACTAATTATTAACCAAAAAGGAAGATGTTCATTATGTCCCAACCACCGTCATCCTTAGGTGAAGCAATTACCTAATTTGACAAATGGAATTCCTTATAACCACAATTGCCTTTCCATATATAGTTAAAACATGCCTTCCTGATATTGTCCAAAATACATTTTGAATATCAACCAAAATATGTCTATAAAATATAATTACTTCTAGTATCGACTTAAAATGAAAACTGATTTGTTTCCTCTTGAAATCCCATGATTACACCAATTTTTTTTTTTATTTTTATTTTTTAACCTTAAACAAAATGACATCCAATTAACCTTTCCATAATAAATGATTAAAGTACTTCAATAATAATAATAATAATAATAATACTTATTATAAGAAGATATATTGAAAAATAAAATAAAATATAAAGACAAAATTAAAATGATTTAGAAATGAAACTTATTAAGAAGTGAAATAAAATGGCACAATCTAACTAATAGACGAAATGGATTTCTTGGCTAAAATTTGGCAATATGATTTCAAGCAATATTGTGATTTCTTGTTGTTTAAAATGAACTTTTGAATGCATGAATTGATTCAATGGCCTGAAAAACCCCTAAGACACTTGTCCTTTGCAAATTAACATCTTAAACTTATGATACTCAAAATATTTACTGGATTTTGAATAAAATTGACTAGAAAAAGTACTCGGAAAATGTCCATTTTAATTTTTTTGTTGTTGTAAATTTAAATTGTTTTGTATTACCAAAAAACACTTAGAACTTACATAGCTATTTACACTATATCACAAAGGATATCTATGTTAACTCTTGGAGATGTTGGATAATTCATACTTCTCTACTAATCCCATATTACAAGATACAAAAAATTATTCTCCAATTGATCACAAAATACTAAATGCTAGATGTACTTGTGAACTATTAAAAAAAAGCATAATACTAGCCATAGCTAACAAAAATAAACACCATTAAGAATCAGAGGAAGAGATAGGATTAGGGTCCCTCACACTCAATCGAGGAGGAGGAGTAATGTATGAATTGCAATGAAAGTGTCCTTCCATATTCTAGTCTTGAGTCAAGCATGTCCATAGTAAAATGTCGGTTCCACAACATCCTCTTGATGTATTCCAAAGAAGAAAATATGTTGTACCTTTCTACCTACTTGTCTTTCAATATTATACCAAGTAGAGTCTTAGTCTTCCAATGAAGAGAAAGAAAATTGAGATTTTTTTCATCCCTTGGTATGAATAGGGTCAACCCAACAAGAGACCTCATCTAGAATCTTAGAATCAGAGTAGGATTGTCTCTCTACTCCTGCTTGAGTTCCCAGCTTCCTAATTTCTCGACTTGTCTTTGGTGGGATTGCATCAAAATATGTAGTGGCTAAGTCTTGAGCAAAGAGTCAATCCCTTCGTTTACTTGGTGTATTACTGCTACTTCCACCCCTTCTACACAACATAAATTGTCTAGGTGGAATTACAAACAAGAGGGGATCACACTTATAACAAAAACTAAACCGACCATGATTGAGGAAGTGGAAAGAGAAGGAACCAAACTGAACACAACCAAGAGACAAACCCAAAAAGATATGAAAATTATCTATCACAATAGAACATAGAATAAATTATACCACATGGAGGAGCCCCATATGCAAGCACACTAAGACTGGCTCCATTCTCTAAAGAGCTTGTTGCAACTTGAGTTAATTGATAGATAACAAAGCCCAAACCCCACTGAGTGGAAAAAATTCGATAATTGCACTAGATTAAATAAAAGCAAGAGGGAACATGAAGATTGATCCTTGGCAACAAACTCAACATGAGAGGTCCCTTACCCAGAATAAAACTTGTCGCAAATTTCTTTCCCCAAGCTAGACCAGACTTGGGACCCAACATGAACATAAACACCATGATAATTAGTGGAGAGACGAGGACTAAGCTAACACAACCAGAAAAATAGTAAGAATTGCAAAGCAAGTCAGAGGGGTCGATACAAGCATGCTAGTGTCCATAAGCACAATTCGAGGCCAATGCTGACCTCCACAAATAAGCTCTGAAACCACCATCTAATTATCCTCTTTCCAATTGATTTTTTTCGTCCCCCTCAATTTACCCAGCTTCCACTGCAAATTATGCTTCCCAAGCTTTTTACCAAGCAACCAAACTTTTGGTTCTCCTAATGCACGAAGACACAGTCTACCAAACCCCAACTTCAATGACCAATTCCCCTTCTTACCATTAGAGAAAACCACTCCCCTCCACTTCTCTAGCTCCAGGCAGGAAGCACTCCTCTCAAAATACAAACTAAGTGTAGAATTAGGCTAGAATACCACAAGAGTTGCTCGAAGGGACAATTAGAAGGGGGGTTGGCTCCTTGACCTTACATCTATGACAACCCTTCACGTTCACCACCAAAATGCAAGCACTATTCAGCATCCCCTCTCCTCTATTTAATTCCATCTAGGTGGTTGCATGCACTAGCATGAGCCATGCCAACTCCATTTAATGAACCTCAGGTGGGCGAGGTGGTGGACTTGTCCCCCCAAGCCCCCTCTTAGATCCTATGCACACCACCATCAGGGAAATCCATTTCATTTATTTATGTGTCTGGTAGAATTGAACTAAGTTTAGCCCATATGGTTGATAGGAGTGTTATCCTCCATATATACATCTCATGAGTGACATGTTGACCTCTTAAATGAGTGACATATTGAAATCTTAGGTGAAGTAATTATATTTTAATTATCCAAATGAGATCCCTTATAATCATAATTTTCTTTCCATACATAATATAACTAAAACACATTCTCTTGACTATGTCCAAAATACCTTTTGAATATGAGCCAAAGTATACCAAAGTATATGGCTCCTAGTATTGACTTAATTAAAACTAATCCATCTCCCCTTGAAATCTAAGGATTACACCAACAATTAATTATTATTATTATTATTATTATTTTGATCTTGGATAAAATGACATCTAATTTACCTTTTCATAATAAATAATTAAAATAAATACTTGGATATTTATAATAATATTAATAAGAAAATTTTAAAATAAAACAAATACACAAAATTAAAATAATCATAAAACAATTTTAAAACTTTATATATATTATATATATATATATATATACACATACACACGTCGTAAGGTATTCCTTTGGGAAGAAATCTCCTCCTGTGCCACTGTACCTTCTTGCACCATTGGTTTTGGTGTTAGACGATGGAATTATTATGAGTCATTGTATCATAGTTACAAGTGTTAAGTGGAGAAAAGGTGGGCAGTGTGTTAAATGATTTGATGGTTTGAGAGAGAGTACGACTTGGGAAAAAGGCTATTGATATGGCTATTGAAAGACGACAAGGTGTGTAGAGCCGATATGGATATTGAAGGACGACGGGATGTGCAAAGCTGAAAATTAGAATGTAGGACAATCATGACATCTCTAATAAGCTTGGTTGGCATTGTTGTATGGATACTTGGGTTCGTAGTTATATTAACCCATCAACTCCTTTTATATGATGTGTGCAACATTAGAAAATTAGTACTATATGTTTTGATGGTTGTGCTATGTTTTTTTATGTTACATGATGTTGGTTATGTTGATATGCCCGAGCGTTATGCGCCATGCAATTTTAGTAGAGGTTACTACAGAGATTTTTAGGGGTCCTCTCTACACAATCGAAATAAGCCATCGATGGTAGCTCTAATCCATCCATAGGAAGATGAATTGTCTGCAAAGACATTACAAAAGCGATATGAGGGATTGGTGACAATGCACACTATGGACAATTAAAGGCAAAGGAGCATAATACTGGATACACCTTCAACCTATTATGTTTCAAAATAAAGATACTGGAGTTTCCAAGGCTATGAAGTTGGGTCTAGGAAAACATATACCCACTTCCAGACTTCTAGGGTAGGTCTCTTCAACAACTTCCATGGAACCTTGTGTCGACGCTTGTGTATCTACAAGTTTTGATCCCTCTAGAAGCCTTAGTTGCATATCTCATAGATATATATATCAGATTCCATTAAAGTTTTGTGAAACAATGCCAATACTTCTACATTGGGATATGCAGATACATAAACATAAAACTCAATATCCTGGTAAAATATTTTGAAGTATAAATCCATGTCTAAAATCAAAGGTAAGTCTTGCTACCATACCAGGTGTTCCTGCTGGACGACGTTTTCATTTTTTGTTGTTGGACGATGTTACCACTCAGAAGTTTTCCCTCGAAGTTATCAAAAGAAGGAAAAATACGAGGTAACGACAAACCAATCTTTTAGGCTTAGGCTTTAGCCAACCTAAGCCCAGAGAGGGCTCTCTCTTTATAATTTAGCTGTGTTTTTATGGGATTTTAGGCTAGTCCTTAATGTTCATGGGGTTTTGATTTTGGATTGAAGGTAGGGTGGTGGAATTCTTGGAGCAGATGGATAGAGCGAGGTCTTTAAGCCATTAGGATATGGAGTCAACAAATGGATGGCATAATTGGATCAAATCATTAAAGGGAATGTTCACAGGTAGGCTAGCAAAGCAACATGCAAATCTTTAGGCCAAATGGGTGAAGTGATTCTAACTAGGGTGAAAGGGCACTTAAGAATCCTTGGACTGGGATCAAAATGAAGAACAGAGGGTGATCATGAACAAAGGGCAATTAAGAATCCTTTTCTATAGATCAGAGGAGAAACTATGGAAGCTAAGGAGCAGTTAAGAATTCCCTAGCTAAGATAGTTTAGGAGAAAACATTCAGAATGTAAAACAGTCAAGGTAGAGTGCATTCAAGCAATTTTTGAAATATCATTCCTTGTTATACATTTCGATTTTTAGAGAAACAAGTAAGATTATGAAAAAAATAAGAACAAACAACAGTGAACATGAGAGAATGCTTATTTGTATTTCGCTTTACACAAGAATCCTGTAAAATATCTGATCTTTATTCCTTGACACAACAAGCCAATCCAATCATTGATATAATAGAACTATTATTTGAGAGAAAAAGTATATAGAAATGTCTTGGAATCCACACTACATACTTCGAAATGTGAAGTATTTATACAAAAAATAATTACAAAATATCTCATAACAATTTGAGATTTAATCTAGGGAATAAAATATCTTCATGCATGAATATAGTGATAGATGTAGAACTGCTTCTTGTTGTCCCTTTTATTGTGGTGTTGCTCGCTTTTTTTCTTGAGTTTTGAGCTCTTTAAGCTGGCTGATAGTTGTGGTATTTCTACGCTGGAATCTTATTTACTTTGATCTTTCACTGATACTCTTTGACTCTGTTACTCTTTGATCCTGTTGATCTGTCTTTTACCTGTTTCACCTGGTTGCCTTCAGATTTACTGTAGTAAATTTCTGTTGTAAGACTTTTTCATAGTAAATCTGTCATTTGCTCCCACCATTCTGCCTCAAGCAACTTTATTTTTACCATTCTTCTATATATTTCATCTGCCTCTGTGTATTTTACAAAATTGGGTTTGGTGAGAAACAAATGTTTCACCTCAAGTTCTAGGAAAAATAGGTTCTCCAATG
Source organism: Pinus taeda (assembly GCA_000404065.3). Taxonomy (NCBI): domain Eukaryota; kingdom Viridiplantae; phylum Streptophyta; class Pinopsida; order Pinales; family Pinaceae; genus Pinus; species Pinus taeda. The sequence continues at coordinate 81,456 of APFE031506044.1, forward strand.
TATCATATAATACTTTGCCTGTAGGAAAAGCTTGAATAGCCAAAGAGTTGGCTTGTTCCTTGGCCAATTTTCTGAGTCTATCACTATAGTCCAACTAAGTCATGAGTTTGTCATTGATGACCATGGGAATGGGAAGACCTTTATCCCTTAAAATCTGAAACTTAGCTATGAACTTGTCAATGGCTACTTGCATGTTGTGGCACTTCTCTTCTAAGTTGTGCATGAGGTTTCTTTTGGAAAGAACCTTTCTAATCTCCAGAATGGCTTTAGTCCTATCTTCTATGTTAAGCTCTTGGAGCTCATATCTGTTCTTGCTCTTTAGGAAGTGGATGAGTCGATTTGCATCCTCAGGTTTGTCTCCCAATTCTTCTCTTACTTTCTGGATAGCTTCAGTGGCTATCTTCACTAATTCTATCTTCTCAAATATAACTTGGATTGATGGCCAAATATCATTGACATAGTCAATGATATTGGCCTAGAGCATCTCTTTAGTTTGTCCTAGTGGCTTCTGCAGTGTCAAATATTTCTCCAGGACTTTGATTTTCTCACCCATCCTTTGGGCCTTCTGTGTCTCTTTTCTTTGCTGAATTTGGGCAAGTTTACAGTCAGTTTCCAAACTTGCCACTTTCTCCTTTAACTTTTTGAGCTCTGTAGCATGGATGGACATCTCCTCCATGGCTTTTACCAGTTCTGCTGCTTTCTTAGTTGATGTACTTGCTGCTGTAGTGGACTCAGTTGTAATTGGCAGTGCTGTGGCAGGTGGAGCTGTAGGTGCCAATGATGCTGCCAATGTGGATGGAACTGCTGTAGATACTGTGGGGATGTCAGTTCTAGAAGTTGTGGCCATGTCACTTTGCTTTGACTGAATTAAAGTGTCCAACTCCTTCTCTGTCACCTTAAGTTGATCATTTAGTTTCAGGACGAAGTCCATGAGCTCTTCACGTCCTTGTTGTGCTTCTAGGACTTCCTGTGTCTGAGGATGATGCAGCTGGGCTATCTTTAGCTGCTTCTTGAGTGCAACTATGTGTTATGAAACCAGCTCACAGAAAGATAGAAAAGATAGATCAACGCCTTAGAATTCATCCTCTTCGAGGGGGCAACCTCCTTTACATTACATAAATGAACAATTCTTGGATGATATAAATGAAAAGACCTCCTTTCTACATATAGGAGTCTAAGAGGTCATAATATAATCAGAACCGACATAACAATAATAATGTAAGGGCGCAATAATAACAATAGTGGGATTCTATGGGGCACAATAGTAACAATATGGGGACTACATGGGTACAACAATATAATACGGGGGTTGTACCAATAACAATAAGGGGTTACACTAGTAGTATAGGGGCCTAACATGTCCCTCTCCTTCAAAAATTGTTGTCCTCAACGCTTGAGTAGTTCTTGATGCTTCTGTATAAAATTATTGTCTTCCCATGTGGAATCTTCAACAGGTAAGTTCTTCCACTTGATGAGATACTCTGAAATTGATCGATTTCGTAGCTGTTGGGTTCTTGTTTCTGTGACTGCTCGAGGTTCCAATATGATTTTTCCTTCCTCTTCAATTTCTGGCAATATTGTTTGAATTAGGATCTTTTGTAACTTTTGAATAAATGGCCATACTTCTTCATCATTCTTCCATTCATCCCTTGCTTCATTTATCCAATTTGGTTGGATAATAGAAATAGCACAAAAGAATGCTTCCACATCCTCATCCTTGAAGAGTTGTCCCATTCGGTAAGGTCGCCGTTTCTTAAGTGCATGTAGTATTGCCAACATTTCCTTCTCATAAATAGCTTGCTTGATATGTAGCAGTAAAAATACCCAGTCACCTACATCAAAACATTTTTTACTACGATGTTGATCTACCTGTTGTTTCGTTTGAATTTGCACCGAAGTGGCATTATCCTTTAAAAGTTGGAGAACTTGTTGTTGATGCTCGATGTGATCTTTCACTGCTTGAACCTTTTTCTTCTTGATATGTCCTTCTATGTCTAGAGTTTGAGGAGTGATAATTTCTTCCGATCCCTTACAAGATATGGTCGGATTCATTTCTTGATGCTCGATGTGATATTTCACTTCTTGAACATTTTTCTTCTTGATATGTCCTTCTATCTCAATCGTTTGAGGAGTGGTAATTCCTACCAATGCTTTACAAGATATGGTCTGATTCATTTCTTCTATCTCTGGGGTTGGATCCTGGTGTATATCCTCTTCTTTTAATGTTTCTTGATCCTTTTCTTCCTCCTCTTCATACTCTATGTAAAATAATTTCTTCTCAACACACTTATGACCTTAGTGCATTTGCTATCACAATTGTAACAAAGCCCTTTTTCTCTTTTTTCTTCCAATTGTTGTGGTGTAACCTTTGTAGGTTGTGGAAGGCTAGGAGAAACAACACTTCCATCTTTATAGTTGTGACGGGTAGACTTCCTTGTTGCCATAATTTTACTTTCTACTATGTAACAAAGCCCTTTACTCTTTCCAATTGTTCTGATGTTGCTCTAAAGAAGGTGTTTCTCTTTGTATCCTCATAATGTGCTATCATTTCCTCCGTGAAAATTGACCACGCAACCGTTTACGAGAACAAAGCCCTTTATACCATAAAAATTGATCTGGTTCTAAATATGAAGATGCAATACATACCTTTTTTAACACTGAAACACCATGTAGATCAAAATATTGCTCCATCTGACGTATCCATTTTACCGGATCGTTGCCATCAAACTTCCTCATCTTGCTTTTTCTTGATTTTAGGAGTATGATCTTGAAATGACTGTAACTCTGTACTTTCAAATATTTAAGTTTTGAAATTGCAACCTGTAGTAGCCCTATGTATCCTCTTTCCAATGCCACTAGTCTGACCCCAATTGGATTCTCCAATGAAGAGTTATGTCAAATCTCCCACAGTGACCCGATTATAGAC
>APFE031506044.1:98631-111019 GCA_000404065.3 Pinus taeda
CATATACGCTACTTCAGTTAAGGATATCCACGTGTATACACGACTGTGTTAAAAGCAACTAGCATACATCTAGTAACCTTTATGATTTAGTAAGTTCATCTTCAGTGAATGCATCAGATCATTATTAACCATATGAACAGTAAACATAACAAATCATCAGACATAAAGAGCACACATGAACACCAGGATATAAGGTGGAAACCCAATGTGGGTGAAAACCACCTGCTGCAAGTCGTCTCAATCTTCTTTAATAAGAAATTCTTTTTACAATAGTTCTGTACTAGTGCAGACTTATACCAGTACACAGGCTTCTACCTGCAGAAGGCTACAACCTTCTCTCGTTCTCCAGCTTCCCCTGGAAGGGAGCTACAACCCCCTTTGCTCTTGTACTAGCTGATGTACTAGTACGTAGGTGTCGACCTACTGAAGGCTACAACCTTCTCTTCCTTCCTCCAGGTACCACATTTCATCAATTTTCAGACTGGATACACTGAAGCACAACTTTGAATCTGAAGGCCACGTTTCATCCAATTTTCATACTAGACCCATCAATATCATTGAAGCATAAAAACACTAGCATCATCAATCTCTGAAACACCCAATACTGAAACACTGAAACCCTGTCAACAGAAGCAGTCACCAGAACAGAGAGCAGAACACTAAACTCCCCAAAAATATTCAGAACCAACTGTATCATCAAAAATCATAGCTCAAATGGTATACGCTACTTGGACGAACCAAACCCGCGTACATACACGCTTTTACCAAATCCAACCCGCGTACATATCTATAAATAATCAATCATGACTTGCAGCTATTTCAAACTTAAGTTATACCCTGTTCAGAACATTACATGTGTCAGTATATAGATCTAGAACAAGCATAATCAACCATATAGAGATAGTTCATTTCAAACCATTTGATCCCGATCTATCCTTAGATCTTGTTCTCCATCAAGCTTAGATCAAGCAATGCATCATAATCCATCTCCTGTATACTGGATCTCATACTGCATAAGATATTCAAGTATTTTCCATGCCCTTGCCTAATGATCTTCTTCTCTTTTATAGTCTTAGGCCTTTCTCAATACCATGGTCCAAAACCATAGAAAACCAATACCATGAACCCAATACTAGGGATCAATACATCTGTCGAGATACTATGGTCCAAAATCATAGGTTCAAATACCAAGGATTAACTACCACAGACCAAAAGTAAGTTCTCCAACATATACGCGCTTTTCTTTACATGAAAGTGCGTGTATATGCATACGCGCCTTGGGAACGTCCAACCCTCGTGTATACGCGGCTTTATCAAAGCAAACATGCGTATATATATTTTCTCTTCATTCTTGTAGTCTGATCATCAAATCCTCGCGCTGACCTGCTGCACTATGATCTGTCATCTGTGTGATTTGCCATCAAGGACAACACTTGTCTCATAATGCCAACAATTGGATGTAGTTTGATAGCTTCGACATTCGTAGGTGCATGCATGGAGGTTTACAGTTGAAAAAATGATAAAAACAAATGATTTTGACCTTTTTGGTTTTATGTGCGTAGTCAATTTTGGCGGGTACGAGTGAACAATGGTCATTTGTCGTGTGGCGAGGTGAACAGTAACTATTTTGTCGCGTAGCGGGAAGGCGGTAAATGGTTTCCATCGCACCGATTTTGGGTGCTCAGTGGTATTGGGGGGAGGCCGACCAATTCCATACGTTGAACGATAGGTAGCATCGGGGGCCCAGTGGAAAACAACTTTATCAGGCGAGTATTTTTCGGACGTTGGGTTTGTCCGATATGGATAAGGGTCGTCTGCTGTGAAGGAAGATGATCGCACAGTGATTGGGCAGGGACGCTGCATGGAGGCTAACGGGGGGGGCCCGACGGGTGATTAAGTACAACGATATTTGAGTTAATGATGGATTAAGGCGGGGTTAAGGCGTCAGGGTCATTAGTTGAGGGATTAATTGGGTTTTTGCCTAACTTAATTGCAGATCGATTAGTTAGAGGGTTTTTAGGGTTTGGTGAAATTATAGTTTATATTTAAACTAAGTGTAAGGTTAATTTATATGTAGGAGTTAAATATATACAGGGAAATGGGTTTTTATCAGAATTTAATAAATAAAATTAGTAATTAATAAAATGAGCAAAAAGGGGCACAATACCCTAAGTAAATGATTTTTCACATTTTAATGCTTTTCCAATATTAACATAAATACTTAGGATAAGGTGTTTTTGTGGGTTTTTGATATGAAAATGATTTATGTGGGGGATAAATACTTTTCCTAGGTAAAAGTATTTTAACCTTAGGAAAGGAGTATTATTAAGGAAAATGAATGAACTGAAGGGAGAATGACTTTTTGTAGGGGAATATGGTACTTGTTATCCCTAAATCATTGAGCTAAGGGTCTGGTCCCTCCAAAAGTCAGAGAAATGCTCTGAGCCTCTTTGACTTAGGGTTTTCAAGTACTTAGAACTTTATAATGGGAAATTAGTGAAGGAAAGGGGTAAAATGAATGGGGAAAGTTAATTAACTGACTTTGTAAATCATTTGCATGCTTAATTGTTCATTGATATCTGGAAATTTTATGATGTGAATGATAAATATGCTTTTGTCTAATCAATCATCATACTTCTGCAACCTTTCTTTTACTTACCCATCTACTCATCCTACCATTTTCACTTCTCTTTATTAGGGTGCATTCGATCTAGCAAACCCTTTTCAAACATTTTTCTTTCTCTTTACAATAGTAAACTAACTAAATCTAACCTTATTACATCCAAGGGCTCAGATTAAACAATTGAGCTCCTTTTATTTACTCTACCTATCTAATGATCTGCCAAGATTAAACAGTTTGGTCAGATTTTATTCTCTAACTATCAACATGAAATTTAAAGCATGACATAATCAAGATTAAATAGTTTGATTACCATGGATTGTGACATGAATATCAAGTTGCACACAATCATTATTATGCATAAAAGTAAATAGTAGTGGCATTTTGGCTTGCTCACTTTCGTGGTATTTTTTCCTTTTCTTGGGGTTCATATTTTTCACTTTTTGGACCTTTTCTTATTCTTTTTGACCTTTGATTATTCTTTTAGGACATACCATCTTTACATTTTTTAATTTTTTGAATATGGAAAAAATTTGCAGAAAGCAAAGGTATGTACATATTACAGGTTTAATCCCAGACATTCAAAATTATGAGTCCTATTGGTATAGGAACCTAATAGTGGCTCCGCTTGGGGATGGCATTTCCTGGTGAAATGTCAAGAACTTTGTAGACCAATGGCCCTTTGAATTGCTGTGATGCTACCTTGCAACTTTTCCTTTTCATGTTTCTGCATTATTACTATTTATGACAGTGAAATTTTTGAAGCTTAGGGCCTTCTCTTCGGGCTTCAACTTCAAAAATCACCATCCAATCAACTCAAGACTTTTGAAAAATAAAGTATGTACAAATGATCAGTGTATTCAGTAACTAGGTTCAATGTAGTGTTTGAGCATTCGACCATTAACGTTTCCTCCTACTTCTGTACCATCCACTTCTTTGAGGAAGAAAGCATTATTACCCCTGAAAGCATAAATGATATATGGGCCTTTCCATGGGAAATCAAATTTCCCATGTTTACCTTTATCCTCTCTCCTTGAATCCCATTTTAGAACTTTGTCCCCTAGGTAAAAATTTTCTTCCTTAGTCCTTTTATCAAAAGTCTTATTGATCCTTTCCTGCACAACTTGAGATCTGATGTACATTTCTTCCCTGGTTTTCTGTAAGTGAATTGTTTGGTTGATTATTCTTTGGATGTCATTTGGTTCAACCTACAACTCTTGGAGCAACTTCATCACTAGTGTTCCAAGGAAGATGTAAAAACAACTTCCACTCCATAAACTAATTGATAAGGACTAGTACCTATGGATTTCTTTGTGGTTAGCCTGTCTGACCATAAGGCATTTACTAGCTTTTTGTTCCATGTTTTCTTGTTATCCTCTAACAATTTTTTGATGATATTTACCAGAATTTTGTTTGAGGACTCTGCTAGTCCATTTCCTTAAGGGTAATAAGCTGTGGAGTAGCACAGGGTTATATGATACTTATTACAGAAATCAATCATCCTTCTAGATTTGAAAGTTGTTGCATTATCAGTGATGATTTTGGTTGGGCACCCGAATCTTGATAGGGTGTTGGCCTCAAAGGAAGGTTATTATAACAGTGTCAGTGGCTTGCATTGATGGTATGACTTCTATCCATTTGGTAAAATAGTCTGTAGTAGTGAGGATCCATCTGTGTTAAGCAGAGGAAGGTGGGTGGATTTCACCAATGAAGTCAAGACCCCATTGTTGAAAAGGTGCTTCAGTAGAGATTGGTTTTAGGGGTAGGGGTAAAATCTTTTTCTTTCCTTCAAAAATCTGACATTTATGACATGAGGTTACAATTTGTTTTACATTAGAAAACAAAGTAGGCCAATAGAAACTGACTCTAAGAATATTTTCAGCAGTGGTTTTCCAGTAAAGATGTCCTCCACAGTCACCTGCATGAAACTGTTGTAACACCTTGTTAGATTCTTCTTTCAATAAACAGATAAGAAGGATACCTTCATGATTCCTCCAAAACAAAGCATTGTAAATTATGCAAAATTTTAAGGATTTTTTTAAAAATCTGCGTTTGGTCCTGGATAATTCAGGAGGAGCTTGTAGATTTTGTAAAACATATATGATGTCAACATACCATGGTGATTCAATAAAGGCTTGGCTGATTGGTGGAGTCGCCATCTCCTCTCCATTATCTATTTTTGCAATAAAATTAATATCTAAGGCATGACAGTTCGATTCAGCCATAAGCTTGGCTAATCCTTGGCCTTTGATTAACTTTGTTGGTTTTATTTCTAGGTCACATTCTAATATAGTAGCTATCCATTTTCCTCTCTTTCCATCTGGACAATCCTGAGTTAGGATATCCTTGACTACTAAATTCGGGACATAGGTTCTTATATGAGAATATAAGATGTAAACTCTAAAATCTTTGATAGCTTTGACCAAAGCAAAGGCTTGCTTTTCCATTATATTGTATTTTAAGGGGGCATCTCTCAGGGTTTTGCTAAAAAAGGCAATAGGCTTTTCATAACCCTGATCATTTTTCTGCAGTAGAACTACAACAATTGTATGTTCTGAAGCAAAGGAAAATAAAGTGAAATCTCTGTCAAATTTTGGACTGATCAAAACTGGTGTTTTCGTTAAGGCTAGCTTAATATCTTCAAAGGATTTCTTAGCCTCAATGGTCCATTTTATGGTCGAATATTTTTTCAAGATATTGTTTAATGATCTAATTAATTATGCTAAGTTAGAAATAAATCTCCTAAGAAAGTTGATTTTTCCTAGAAAGGCTTGTAATTCCCTAATGCTCCTAGGATGTTGTATTTGTAAGATGGCTTCTATTCTTGCAGGATATATTCGGATACCATATTTTGATATTATAAGGCCTAATAACTTTCCCTCTTCTAACCAAAATAAATATTTTTTGGGATTCAAAGAGATTCCATACTTCTTGCATTTGATGAAAACCTCCCTTAGATGATCTAAGTGTTGTTTATCAGATTTTTAGAATACAGTGATGTCATCTAAATATATTACTAGGAAGTCATGAATTTCCTTATCAAAAGCTATGTCCATAGCTCTTTGGAAAGTGGCCCCTACATTCTTTAATCCAAAAGGCATTTTCACATACATGAATGTGCCCCGAGGAGTAGTAAATGCAGTTTTAACCTAGTCGTCTAGGTGAACTAAAATATGATTGGAACCAAAAAACCCATCGAATAATGAGATTTTGGTTGACCCAACTACCCTTTGTAAGATATGATCCATTTTAGCAAGAGGGTAATTGTCTTTGAGTGAAATTTTATTAAGATTCCTCATATCAACACAAAGTATGATCTCACCAGTTTTCTTCCGTGTTGGCACCAAATTTGAAGCCCAATCAGAGAATATAATTGGTGCTCTTATAAATAGAAGGAAATAGGATGGGATTGATCCTCCTAAGCTTCTTCCTGAAAGGTTTCTGGTTTTCTTTTATGGGGATAGTGTGTTGTGTGATGCTGGTGTCATAGGACTTGAGGTCCTCATAACTCCAAGCAAAGACATATTCGAATTCCTTTAATAATCCAAGGTATTTCACTTTTTCAATAGGAGGTAATGACTTCGAAAGTTTGATTAATTTTGGATTTCCCTTAGTTCCTATGTTACAATACTCTATATCATATTATAAAGGTTCCATCTTTGACATCATTTGAATCAAACAAGTCTTCCAAAGGGGTTAATCCTTTGGGCAAAATGTTGTCTTTGAGATTAATGATTCCAGAGTCTTCATTAATTATCTCATCAATTTCAACTTGCTTTAGATTTTCTACATCTAATTTTGCAAATTTAGTGGGATGGAATCTATCTATCTTTTCATCTTTTATTTCATTAATTTCTATTTCATCTTTAAAATCAGGTACTACTGTTATGTCAGTATCTATATTACTATTTACAAATTCTTCCTCTAAGGTTAAAAAATTGTTTATTTGTTTGTCATTAGCAAATACTTGCCAGTTTTTCTAGTTATCTGGGATAGCAGGTCTGTGCCTGACCTCAGAAATGTACTGATGGTTAGGTTGAAATGGTAACTTACAAGTACTGGCAAACATTTCTAAACTATGAGCCTGCATATTATGCTTTCTAGGAATTACAACAACCTTGGTTTCTATGAAAGTGTTTAGTATTTCGATAATGGTTCCTTTGTAACAACTTAATCTAGGGTCTTTGGTCATATATATAGCTTTAATATGTTTTATCACTAATTTAGAGCTCCCATGACAGAAACTCTTATAGGTTCTAGCTTCCTAACTAATTTAAGACCTAAGAGAAGTGCTTCATACTCAGCCATGTTGTTAGTGCATTTGAAATTTAGTCAGTAAGCATGGCCCTCTGAGTGATCATTCTCCAGATTATATATCCACACTCCTGCTCCTGCTCCTAACTTATTCACCGATCCATCAAATTCAAGGTGCCATAATATCTCATGTTTATAATTATCACTGTCAGGGGGGAGAAATTTTTTGTACTCTACTGCATTTTGATTATCTTGTTTATTGGAAATCTCTTGAGTTTGGACAATTTCTTTTTTAGTTGTAATTGCAATTTCTTTTCTTTATGAAATAATATTGTTTGAAGTGGTTTGTTGTGTTTGTTCAACATTATACAAAATAAAAGAATCAATGTCTGAATGCAAGGAGTAGTTAGGAAAGTTTTGAGGCCTATCCCAGCTACTCACCACAAATTTCATTAGGGTCTCTCTGTACAACTTTTTAGGTTGTCCAAAGACTAAGATTATGGCATATGACATGTCAAGTTGTAAAGACCCTTGGAGTTTAGCTCCCCACGATTTGGACAATAGCATGCCATATTTAGATGGGATGTCAACGACTACTATATCCATGAGAATGCTATTAGCAGGATATTGTACTAAGGAAACACACAGGTCTTTGATTAACCCTAGACACTTTACTTCACTTCAGTCAAATGAAAATAATTCATTGTAAGGTCTAGTAATGTCCAAGTTTAATTTTTCCATAACTGATTTAGGCATTAAATTGTGTGAAGCCTCAGAATCTAACATTGCGTTGTGTAAGATTTTATCATGAATGCTAAGGCTAATATAAAAGGGTGGTATCCATCCTTCTAGTGGTTTGTTGTTAACATCAGGACCAAATATAAGTTCTGGCTGATCATCAAACAAGTTGATAGAGTCTTCATTCTCAACAAAGTTTAAGGTTTTGTTTATTTGAGACTTATAGGTTTCACTTTTAATCAGCTCTGTTAAGGGAATTGAATTTTTTAGTTTAGCTACCTTTTCTCCCAAATTGAAAGGCAAAGGGCCTTTTTCTATTTGAGGACTTGGATTTTTCATAGCAAGAATTGGAGTAGGTTACTCTTCTTTTTCTGCATTTGAGGTTCTTTTCTGTGGATTTTCTAATATGGTGTTTGGATATTTCTCCACTGTCTCCTTGGAGGGGATTGAAGTGGATGGTTGATCATTAGGGGGTTGATTAGGGGTTATATCTATAATGGTAGGGCCAAGAGGGTTCTGATTTGGTCTAGGGAGAATTCGGAGAGGTTTAGTAACTGGAGTTGCTTTGATTTTCTTAGGTTGATTTGGCACTATTTTCTTGGTTTGGTCAAGAGTGTTAGAATTCTTTTTACTCCTTAAGTTGTATTGTTTGTGTACTTCAAATATGGCAGAATCATACCCTTTCTTATAATCAAATGATTCTCCGGATTGGGTCTGCAATTGTTGCAGCATATGCAGTTCTTGCTCATCTTGGGTCAAGAAGACAATTTCCTCGTCATCTAATCCCATCAAGTTAATGTGTTTGTCTTGTTCAGGGTCATCTGAATGGGATGTTTCAACATAGTTTTCCTGAAAGGGAGGCCTAATATTGTGGTCAGGTCCATTCTTTCCAGTATTTTGATTCCGATTCTTCCTAAATTTTGGATTTCTCACTGGAGGTATCTGTTGATTATCCCATTGAGGCTTCCTCTCCATATTATCTATCTTATCCATAAGCTTTTCCATACTTTTGGCCAAGACATCTATTTTAAGGTCAGAGGGTGAGGCTTTATCTTTGGCAGATCCTCTCCTTTCGTTCCTAACCCTAGCTCTTTTTGCTAGCAAGTTGGCTTCTACACTAACTGCTACACTCTGCATGTCTTCTAAAGTTGGAGGATTTCTCTCTCTGAGTTGGAAGGCCATATCAGTATCAAACCCATCAGGAAAATTTATCAGTGCTAAGTCAGGTGGGGGCCTAAGATTGACTGGTATTGCATTGTATATATTGTTAAATCTGGTAGAATAATCCTCGACTGTTTCATTTGGTCCTCTTTTGATGTTTTCGTATTTTGAAAGGATCTGCAGAGGGTTCTTTTTCTTTTCCCATCTATTTAAAAATTGCTGATAAAATATATCTAAACTATCTATGCTATTAGTAGGTAACGATCTAAACCATTTCCTAACATCACCAGTAAGAGTCTGAGCAAAAATTCTCTTTGAACATCTCCAATATCAATTTCATGCAATTTAAAGTAGCCTGTCATTTTGTTTACATGATGTTGTGCTGTATAAGGTCATATGCCATCAAATTGGACAATTTTGTTTTGGTAAGCTTGTGGCATGGCACCCAGTGGGGCTAGTAACACAAGAGTAGAATATCTATTTGCCATGACTCTAATTTGGGTAGGGCTAAGAGGTGGGGTTGGGGTACCAGGAGATGATACAGTAGTTGATGGAGAACTAGGAGTAATAGGTGATTGATGGGTAATGATAGGTTGGTAGGGAAGTGAAGGTATAAATGGAGGTGAGGAATGAACTTCAGAGGTGGAAGGGAATAATAGTGAACTGAGGGTAGTTAACACTGGTTTAGAAAGATCAGGGATCTTAGCAGTAGTAAGGGATGACTGAGGGGAATTTAGAATATACTCATCAATTGAATGGTTTGCCTTCTGGACTTCGAGGTCTGCAATAAACTCTGGATCTAAAACTATGTCATCAAGTGCATGATGAGCTCCAAAAATGGATGATTATTTGGGCTCATTCAACCTCCTAATTCGACTTAATCCACCATTCTCATTAGTTTATTTCATGTTTTTGATTATATTTATGCTAATAGAGTGAATTGGGTTAGTCATTATGCCAACAAGTCTAATGTGTGCTTTGTGTAGCCTTTTTGGTCAATTTGGAGACAAAGTCAATGGTTGAAATGAGCACTTGGCAGCCAAATTCGTGGAGAGTATTTTTAGGAAGGTGTTCCCTTCATTTATGGGCCCTTACCTCGAAATTCTCACAATTAGCTTGGAGTTCAAGGCCACAAATCAATTAGCACAAGGGCAGCCAAGCAATCAATAGGATCCCGTTACTAAAGTTTGGGGCACCGGTCCTAAAGTTAGGAGGAACTGTTGGGGTCCTCAATTTGTATAAATAAGAGGGCTGTAGGGCCTCATTTCAGTTAGTCATATTTGGGTTAACCCAATAGTTAGTCATTTTGTAGTTCGATTTTAGGCAATAGATTAGCTTTACTTTCAGCACATTTTCAAGTTCTCCTTGTGGACAGTTTTTGGAATGTAACATTTCTTTTGATCAATAAAGATGAATCCAGCTTTGCACCAGCTCTAAATCTCTCTTAGGAGGTTGTAGCTCTCGGGGTTGGGCCCATCTCAAGCGCCCAGTATCTCCTTTGTTTACTTTCATGTGTCTTTGTTGCATTCTTAGAATAAAATCTGCTATTTAGATTTAAACCTTGTTTTGTTATTTAGGTTGTTTTTGAGGAGTAAAATAGCTTTTCATGCTAAGATTTAGTTGATAGGTTGTTAACAGAAAAAGCTTCAAGAAAAGGGCCATCAAATATCTATGGTTTCACCTCTCCCTCAGTGGGATCAGGAGCTGTGACTAGGATGACTTTGCTGCCCACAAAAACACTGATTTTGCTTTTCCATGCAATCACTAGTGTTTGATTTTCATGTGTAGAAGTTGGTTACAAGTTCAAACTTTCATTTTCTTAGTTGCATGAGATAAAATACATGGTTTCATTGCAGGTCACATTTCTGTTCATTCTCTTTACTGGCAGCTAGCATATTAGGTCAACATAACTAGGTCTTTGAATTTACAAGTCTTTGTTGGTCAGTTGGAAAACGACTGGCAAAGCACCTGTACCACTCTTCATCTGCTTATTCTCATCAGCACCATCCACTCCACCCTTACTTAGAATCCTTGCTCACGTTTCATTTGCTCAAAACCATACCCTTTTGTGCATCATCTGTCTTAGCCTTCTTAAGCCAAGTCAACGTCTCACCCTCTCACCACTCCATCCACCAGTCCCTGGGTCACTCCAGGCCCCTATCTACCTCCCTATCCATCATGACTTCCCTCACTCACCCATCCTCTAAAAACCACTTTTTAAACATCCTGTAGAAATTCTGAACATCCTGTAAAATCTCTGAACACTGTAAACCCTGCAGACTTCCTGTAGAAGCTCACAAATGAGGTTTCTTGATAGCCAAACTTTGTGAAACCCTCTAGAAGGGTGTTAGGGACTCCTTAGACCCTCTCTGAACCTTCCCGACCTCTTCCAAGCATTTCCTCTCATTGATCCACCTCTACACAGTCAAAAATAATGAAAGCACATGCATGATAATTCTAACAACTCATTCAAAAATACAAAAATATGGTTCTTTTAGATTCTGCTGTAGACATAGCTTAGATACATGCATTTCATCTTCTTAGAAGTCAATGGCATCTCATTCAGTAGCTTGCATATTCCTTCTTGGATCAGTAGGACTAGCTGGTAGAATTAGGGTTTGCTAGGGTTTGTGTTTCTTCTTGGCTTTCAGTTTATTTCCGCAAGTAGATTAGATTCTTTTGAGTTAGCTTTCATCCATCAATTAAAAATATTCTTCTAAGAGCTCATAGAAGTTTGCTTAAGCTCCTAGTGGACTTGTGCCAGCTGACCAAGTGACAGCTGCGGCAAGAGCTAGTACTTGTGCATACAACACCGTCGCTTCCAAGTTTGTTACGAACTATCGGGTTGATAAAATTAAAGAAGGGAGCCCCAGGAGTTGCAGCATTATTGTTGCAATACTGGAGCCCACCATCTTTTTGGCGCCGTTGCCGGGGAAGCGTCAGAGTATTGGTGATTGCTGCTATTCTTCTATTTTCTTCTACAACCTTCTGCCAAGTAGTTTATTTTCTTTCCATTTTGCAATTTCATTTCCGCAAAAGTAGACTAGACATTTCCCGCTTTCATAGATTAGCATTTCAATTCCGCAATTTCGATTCTGCAAGCATAGATTAGCATTTCAATTCTGTAAGCGTAGACTAGCATTTCATTCCTGCAATTTCATTTGAGAAAAATAGATTAGTCCTTTCCTGCTTTCATTTCAATTCAGCATTTTCATTTCATTAAGATAGTTAGTTGTAGTTCAATCTATTTCAGTTTTGCAGGTACAAGAAGAAAAATACAAAAGTCAACCAAAAATATTTCATTTCATGCCTAGTAGGAGTAATGATAAATTAGAAAAATACTTGCACAACACCCCCCACTGCTTCACACAGCCAACCTTCTCTCTTCTTCGATGGTTGTGATTAAGAAGAACCCCTGGGCGGACATCAAGGAATATTTAAAGAACCTCTAGGGGAGGAGAAGAAAAAAATTCCACTATAGCAAATGGCTACAAGCAGAAATGTTGGGAGTAGTACTTTTTCTTCCAACTCAATCCTTAGAGGTGAATGTGAGAATCTGATGGAAGATTTCAAGAGTGAGATGAGGCAGTTTCTTGCCATGCAACTGGATACCTT
>APFE031506044.1:111322-126081 GCA_000404065.3 Pinus taeda
ATTTCATGAACCAAAGGAGGTCGCATGGACCTATACCTTACCAGCAGGAACTGCAAGGGACATCCGAGACCTATTACGACCCCTATCAAGCCACTTTCATGCCTTCTTGGGGTCCCCCTGCTCATCCTTCCTGGTTCACACCTCCTCCTTATTCCTTCACAGATCCATATTATGCTCCTCCAGTTGCTCATTCATTTCACTCTTATGCTCAGGCACAGCCTCAGTGGAATGCACCTCATCAGGGGTGGAGGCCCCAGTACAACACTCCTCTCACTCATTTTCCTCCACCGCCTGCTCATCCACAACCATCGCCTCCTGCTCCACCAAGGCAACCCCAAATTCCTGCCCAACCACAACCCCATCCACATCCATCTCAAATATACACCCCCACTCAATTACCCATACCACCACTTCCAAACCCGCACATTGGAATAGCTCAACCTAATTGCAAAGCTGAGGCACAACATATCCAAATGACTCCTCTTGAGCTCAATGATCTTCACCATAGCTCAGGAAGAGTATTGCAAAAAAGAGATTATCTTGAAAGCATTGAAGGACCACATCTAGTAAAAGAAGATTCAAAAGAGGATAGCAAAGAACCATGGGCTGCACTTGATGAAGAGAAGGCATCAAAATCAGAGATCGAGAGAGTTCCCTCATGGTTACCATCAAATCCTCCATGTATTCAAGAGAAATATCAGCAAAAAGAGGAAGATGAGAAAGTCATGGTAGAAGGTGACATGGAACATTGAGATATGGTTTCAGACAGTCACTAAGTTGTAGCAGTACTCTCTTCCTCAGCTATGCTCGATCCCTTCAAAGTCAAATCATTTGTTCTTTGAAATCCAGACAGCTGTCAAAGCATGCATTTCGAGCCTCCACATCATTTTGTCTCTAATCTCGATGTGCACATGGCTCCACTGGAAGTATTCTTATACTTGAGAACGATTTTGTTTTTCAAGTAGGGTAGGGTAGAAAAAAAAAAAAAAGAAAAAAAGAGAAAAAAAATGAAAAAATGGAAATAAGAGAAAAAATCTAAGGTGAAAACCTCCTCGGAGGCGCCTTAGATTGGCTCATTGATTTAAAACCTCCATGAGGTGGTCAATGGGTTGGAAAAAAGAAAAAAAGAGAAAAAAGAGAAAAAGAAAAAGAGAAGAAGATCCTTGGGTGAAAACCTCCCTTGGAGGTGCCTAGGGCAGGCAATTAGGGTGAAAACCTCCATGAGGCACCCTAGTTGTTTTAAAAAAAAAGAGAAAAAAAGAAGAAAAAAAGAGAAAAAAATAAACCTAATTTGCATTGAATAATTGCAGGTTGCAGCAAGGACATTTCAGGTCAGGAGAATCACTGAAAACAAAGACAAAGAAATTTTTGTGCCTTCTAGAGGAAGTTTTATATTTCTACAGGAAACATCCTGTAGAACCTTCAAGCAAGCCAATTCGATTTTGGAAGGGGATCTAAAGCTTGGAATCTATTGGTTATGCCTGCAAGCATCCATGTTCCCATTCCTCACCATTTTCCATCATCTTTTCCACCTCATTGTGCTCCTTTTATGAAAACTGTGCCTTCTACAGGAAGTTCTATGTTTTCTACAGGAAACATCCTGTAGAACCTTTGGACGAACCAAATTCAATTTTAAAACGGAATCTGATGGTGGGAATCTATTGGTTAGGCCTGCAAGCACCTCTGTGTCCATCCCTCGCCTTTCTCCATCATTTTTCCACCTCATTGTGCTTCTACAGGAAGTTCCTGTAGAAATTGTAGGAAGCCAGAAATGGATTTCAAAAAGGTGGTTTGGCAAACATGGTAGCTTCCTCAAGGGTTCAGAAGTCCTCCTACAATCTTCAAAGTCCTCGTCCATCATCTCCATACCTGCATCACAGCCCAAGTTCACTTTTCTTACCATGCAACATAACTACAAAATGCCTTGAAGCAAAAATACCTAGAACATAATTTGTTTTTGCCCTAACTTGGAAACCATGCATCCATTTGAAAAACCATTTTATGGGGAATTGTACAAGGGTGATGGAAACATGCTTGAGCAGTTTCCGCCAATTCCGGTGCACGGTTTCCGAGAAATCAGCCTCCATCTCCTTCAGCCATTTTTTATTTTTTCCATATCTGTGCATCCGTTTCAAAACTTGTTCCATGGGGAGATGCACATGGGTGATAGTAGCCTACCCGAGCAGTTTCAGCCGATTCCGATGCACAGTTTTCGAGAAATTGATCTCTGAAACCTTAAGCCATTTTCCATTTTTCTCAAAATATGTGCATCCATTGATCACGATTTTGCTATGGGAGGTGCATCATGATGATAGGAACATGCTCAACAATTTTCAGATCGATCTGATCTATCGTTTGGGAGCAATGGCGAAAACAAGTTTTGGTCCTGTGAAAATTCAGTGGCAGTAGCTTGAGGGTGCAGATCTGAGTGTGGAAATGAACTTCTGCAGCATGCATCCGGCTAGAGGACACCTGCACAAGGAAAACAACCAAAAATCATCATCCAAGCCCTCATGCAACCAAAGAAACCAATGCATGCAGCAATGACTAGCCATAGCACCTCACAACAGCCATTTGACTTTAGGTACGTGACTGAAACTCGTTCTTCTATTGCACAAATCTAATTTAAAAACTGCATGAATGAATGGAATGGTGGAATTAAGCCACAAATATAGCAAGGTTAAGCCGATTGCCTTCTCTAGCACTCAGCCGGAAGTCACGCAGTACATGTGGATAGCTAACTTATGTGAAAATTAAAGCAACCAGGAGTGTTGGCCGTTTAAACCTCAGTTCAATTCATGGCAGTGATTACAGGGGGGAAAACACACAATTCAAGAACAACACTTCCAGTTGCATGTGGCCACGTACACTTGGCCACTTCACTCTCTCACGTAAATCATGCTGAAATTAAATGATGCTCGGCTGAAATTCTCACCACCCTCTGTTCAACTGTGGTCAACTGGAGCACACGTCCACCACGTCTAGATCAATTAACCAGTGGTCCTCTGCAAGATTCTTGCCCGGTTTCTCTAGATTTCTGCCGTTTCTTAAAAAATTCCCACCTGTCGCGCTCTACAGGCGTTTCTACAAGAAGTCTTCTACAGGAAACGCAGAAAACAGCCTTCCAGAGCATAAAATCCTGGATTTCTCTTCGACAAATTGGAAATCTCAAGGAGAGGTAGGCTCAAACATGCCATCCCCATGCTTAATTTTCGAAATGTGGTGAATTATTTCGTTTGAAGTAAAAAATACTGGAACCAATCTACCTGTGGGTCCAGACGGTGTTTTTCTTCTATAATACACATAATTTCTTTTGAATGGTGCTGCGCCGTATTCACCTCCATGGTTCCTGCTAGAGAACTCTCCCCATTATAACGATAAACCACTGTAAGGCTCACCTGTGCACATATAAACCTTTTTCTTTTGTGACTGTTATATGGTTGGTGTAAAAACTAGCTCTGCACTCTGTCTGTGAGAGCCTAATTTCATTTTGACAGTCAAGTTTTGGGGCAGCAACAATATTATAACCAAGCAATTGGTGAAAGGAGAGATACAACCAACAGAGAAATCTTGTCCTAAGAGTCAAGGAGGAAAGCCATATCAGAATTCTCCTTCTGATCAGAGCACAAGCCAAAACATGGCATTATATCCAAATTCTGGCCGAGGAACTCACTTCATCCAGCAGTGAGGAAAAGGAGAAAATTGTGGCAGAGAGGAAAACGGAGGGGAAGAAAGCTAAGGGTAAGAAAACCCAGGGCAGACCAACAGTGAAACCATCACAAGGAAAGCAAGAGGAAAAGCAAGAAAGAAAAAGGAGGATGAAACAGAGAGAAAAAAACCAGTTTAATCCTTGGAAACTGTTGTAGGTTGCAGGAACACAATGCGGAAAGGGGGCCTCCCAACACAAGCAGAAGGGTCCCTACCAAGTTCCCATGCATCCTCACATCCATCCCCTCCATGAACACTCATTTTTTTCAGGATCCAGACACAATTTACTCATGGTTCAACCTTCTACAGGAAGCTATAGGACTTTCTACAGGAAGTCCTGTATTTTTACCAGAAACATCCTGTAGAGCCTTTTGGGCAGGCCATAATCGATTACAGAGAGGTATTTGAAGCTTGAAATCTGTTGAGGAGGCATGCAACCACTCTTTTCTTCCATCCTCCACTTGTTCCATCTCCTCTCACCACCATTGCTATCATCTGGTTGAATATACCTACATCGTCATACCAGAACCCTGTTTTATCAGATAGGAATTTGTTTTTTAAGTGAAAAATAAAGCATGCAGAGGCCCACAAACCTTACTTATCAAGGCACCCTTAGGACCCTTCATCCGTGAATGCAACTTTGTTTGTTTAAGCATGCACCCCAGGAGGAGAAACGACTACAGGATGTCCTACAGGAATCCTGTAGCAGCTGATCCGGCTGGAGCACATACCATGGAGACACCAGCAGCTCACATCAAACGAAGCTAGTGCAGGCAGCATTCACCATTAGAGATTCGGGTCTCAAGGTCTTGGAACCAGCATCAACAAAAATTGAAGAAGAATACACCCCCAGCCATTCAAGCCAAATCAGGAAGTGTAAGAACGACTTCTACAGGAAGCTAGAAATCAGCTACAGGACTTTCTACAGGAAGTCCTGAAAAAGGGAAGCAGAAGGAGAAATCCACTGAAATCCTAGCTAGGGAGGCAGCAGCTATGCTAGCCGCCCTAAGTACCTCTCCCAAGCTGAAGGAGAAGTGAAAGAGGGAGCTTCCACTATATTTTAAGGCAAGAAAGGGCATGTAGATAAGAACTGGTAGACCCCAAACCACAGTCAAAGAAGCAAATTTTCATTGAGGACACAAAAGCTAAACAAAAGGAGGAGCCTCCTTCAAGGATGTCCATCACCTGTGAATGAGGAAGCCAGAAACCTTCACTGGAAGAGAGAGAATTCAGATAATGGACTCAAAGATAGTTCTATAGGATGTTTAGACAGTTCTACAGGAAGTTGAGAATTCTCTAGGAAAAGAAGCACAGGCAGTGGGAAGAAGCAAAGAGAAAAGCATGGTTTCATGATAGAGAAAAGGACATCACTTCAGAAGCTTGGAATGATAGGGAGGACACCAAGGCTATCAAAGATGAGGAGATAGATTGGTTGCTCAGAGGATGAACAACCCTTTCAGTAGGGGGTGATGATGAGACCCAAAAATGGATGATTATTTGGGCTCATTCAACCTCCTAATTCGACTTAATCCACCATTCTCATTAGTTTATTGCATGTTTTTTATTATATTTATGCTAATAGAGTGAATTGGGTTAGTCATTATGCCAACAAGTCTAATGCGTGCTTTGTGTAGCTTTTTTAGTCAATTTGGAGACAAAGTCAATGGTTGAAATGAGCACTTGGCAACCAAATTCATGAAGAGTATTTTTAGGAAGGTGTTCCCTTCATTTATGGTCCCTTACCTCGAATTCTCCACCATCAGCTCGGAGTTCAAGGGCCACCAAATCAATTAGCACAAGGTCAGCCAAGCAAGTCAAGTAGGACCGCTGTTAACTACAAGTTTTGGGCAGCCGAGTCCCTAAAGTTTAGGAGAATTGTTGGGGTCCTCAATTTGTATAAATAAGAGGGCTTAGGGCCTCATTTCAGTTAGTCATTTTGGTTAGCCAATAGTTAGTTATTTTGTAGTTCGATTTTTAGGCAATAGATTAGCTTTGCTTTTAGCACATTTTCAAGTTCTCCTTGTGGACAGTTTTTGGAATGTAACATTTCTTTTGATCAATAAAGATGAATCCAGCTTTGCACCAGCTCTAAATCTCTCTTAGGAGGCTGTATCTATTGGGTTTGGGCCCATATCAAGCGCACAATATCTCCTTTGTTTACTTTCATGTGTCTTTGTTGCATTCTTAGAATAAAATCTGCTATTTAGATTTAAACCTTGTTTTGTTATTTAGGTTGTTTTTGAGGAGTAAACTAGCTTTTCATGCTCAGATTTAGTTGATAGGTTGTTAACAGAAAAAGCTTCAAGAAAAGGGCCATCAAACATCTGTGGTTTCACCTCTCCCTCAGTGGGATCAGGAGCTGTGACTAGGATGACTTTGCTGCCCACAAAAACACTGATTTTGCTTTGCCATGTAATCACTAGTGTTTGATTTTCATGTGTAGAAGTTGGTTACAAGTTCAGACTTTCATTTTATTAGTTGCATGAGATAAAATACATGGTTTCATTGCTGGTCACATTTCTGTTCATTCTCTTTATTGGCAGCTAGCATATTAAGTCAACATAACTAGGTCTTTGAATTTACAAGTCTTTGTTGGTTCAGATTGGAAAAACGAATTGCAGAGCACATGTACCACATCTTCATCTACTTATTCTCCATCAGCACCATCCACTCCACCCTCTACTTAGAATCCTTGCCTCACGTTTGCCATTTGCTCCCAAAACCCTACCTTTTTGTGCAATCATTGTCTTAGCCTTCTTTAAGCCAAGTCAGCCTTCTACAACCTCTCACCACTCCATCCACCAGTCCCTGGGTCACTCCAGGCCCCTATCCTACCTCCCTATCCATTCATGCATCTTCCCTCACTCACCCATCCTCTAAAATTCACTTTTTAAATATCCTATAGAAATTTCTGAACATCCTGTAGAAATCTTTGAACATCCTGTAGAACCCCTGCAAACTTCCTGTAGAAGCTCACAAATGAGGTTTCTTGATAGCCAAACTTTGTGAAACTCTCTAGAAGGGTGTTAGGGACTCCTTAGACCCTCTCTGAACTTTCCCAACCTCTTCCAACCATTTCCTCTCACCGATCCACCTCTGCACAGTCAAAAATAGTGAAAGCACATGCATGATAATTCTAACAACTCATTCAAAAATACAAAAATATGGTTCTTTTAGATTCTGCTGTAGACATAGCTTAGATACATGCATTTCATCTTCTTATAAGTCAATGGAATCTCATTCAGTAGCTTGCATCTTCCTTCTTGGATCAGTAGGACTAGCTGGTAGAATTAGGGTTTGCTAGGGTTTGTGTTTCTTCCTGGCTTTCAGTTTCTTTCCGCAAGTAGATTAGCTTCTTTTGAGTTAAATTTCATCCATCAATTAAAAAGCTTCTTCTAAGAGCTCATAGAAGTTTGCTTAAGCTCCTAGCGGACTTGTGCCAGCTGACCAAGTGACAGCTGCGGCAAGAGCTAGTACTTGTGCATACAGCACCGTCGCTTCCAAGTTTGTTATGAACTATCGGGTTGATAAAATTAAAGAAGGGAGCCCCAGGAGTTGCAACATTATTGTTGCAATACTGGAGCTTACCAGTGCACTTTCAAACCTGGTTCTAAATAGGGAAAGGTCAAATGACAGATCAAAGGGAAGGTCTTCTAAAAACAGCCACTCATCAGGGCATGAATCTGTTTTGATTGAAGGTGTTGGACTGATTGCACTTTCTTGTCTTTTGGGTCTTCTCGAAATCAGGTTGGGATTATCCACTACTGGGGTAGGGTTTGGATTTGGATTAGCCCTAGTATAGTGAGTTCTCCTTGAAGGAAGAATTTTGAGTTTTTCTAATTACTTTCTTTTTGTGAAATTTTGTAAATAACTTCTAATAAACCCTTCAAGAGGCTCGAAATAAATATTTGAAATTTTCTCAAAGGTTTATTAAGACTAAGGGTTTGAATCCCCAATATGGTCGCCACTATGATATCACTCAGAAGTTTTCCCTAGAAGTTATCAAAAGAAGGAAGCATCCGAGGTAACCAAAAACCAATCTTTTAGGCTTAGGCTCTAGCCAACCTAAGCCCAGAGAGGGATCTCTCTTTATAATTTAGCTTTGTTTTTATGGGATTTTAAGCTAGTTCTTAATGTTCATGGGGTTTTGATTTTGGATTGAAGGTAGGGTGGTGGAATTCTTGGAGTAGATGGATAGAGCTAGATTGGGCTATGGAGTCAACAAATGGATAGCATAACTGGATTAGATCATTAAAGGGAATGTTCACAGGGCAGGCTAGCAAAGCAACATGCAAATATTTAGGCCAAATGGGTGAAGTGATTCTAACCAGGGTGAAAGGGCACTTAAGAATCCTTGGATTGGGATCAAAATGAAGAAAATAGGGTGATCATGAACAAAGGGCAATTAAGAATCCTTTGCAATAGATCAGAGGAGAAACTACGAAAGCTAAGGAGTAGTTAAGAATTCCCTAAATAAGATAGTTTAGGAGAAAACATTCAGAATGTAAAACAATCAAGATGGAGTGCATTCAAGCAATTTCTGATATATCATTCCTTGTTATACATTTCGATTTTTAGAGAAACAAATAAGGTTATGAAAAAACATAAGAAGAAACAACAGTGAACATGAGAGAATACTTATTTGTATTTTTCTTTACGCAAAAATCCTGTAAAATATCTTATCTTTATTCCTTGATCCAGCAAGCCAATCCAATCATTCATACAATAGAACTCTGATTTGAGAGAAAAAGTCTATAGAAATGTCTTGGAATCCACACTACATACTTCGAAATGTGAAGTATTTATACAAAAAATAATTACAAAATATCTCATAACAATTTGAGATTTAATCTAGGGAATAAAATATCTTCATGCATGAAGATAGAGACAGATGTAGAACTGCTTCTTGTTGTCCCTTTTATTGTGGTGTTGCTCGCTGTTTTTCTTGAGTTTTGAGCTCTTTAAGTTGGCTGATAGTTGTGGTATTTCTATGCTAGAATCTTCTTTACTTTGATCTTTCATTGATATTCTTTGACTCTGTTACTCTTTGACCCTGCTAATCTATCTTTTACCTATTTCACCTAGCTGCCTTCAGATTTACTGTAGTAAATTTCTGATGTAACACTTTTTGATAGTAAATCTGTCATTTTATCCCACCATTCTACCTCAGGCAACTTTATTTTTACCATTATTTTGTAGATTTCATCCGCCTCTATGTGTTTTGCAAAATTGGGCTTGGTGAGAAGCAAATATTTCACCTCATGTTCTAGGAAAAACAGGTTCTCCAATGTATCATATAACACTTTGCCTATAGGAAAAGCTTTAATAGCTGAAGAGCTGGCTTGTTCCTTGGCCAATTTCCTGAGTCTATCACTATTGTCCAACTGGGTCATGAGTTTTTCATTGATGACCATAGAACTGGGAAGACCTTTGTCCCTTAAAATCTAAAACTTAGCCATGAACTTGTCAATGGCTACTTGCATGTTGTGGCACTTCTCTTCTAAGTTATGCATGAGGTTTCTTTTGGAAAGAACCTTTCTAATCTCCAGAATGGCTTTAGTCCTGTCTTCTATGTTAAGCTCTCGGAGCTCATATCTGTTCTTGCCGTTTAGGAAGTGGATGAGTCGATTTGCATCCTCAGGTTTGTCTCCTAATTCTTCTCTTACTTTCTGGATAGCTTCAGTGGCTATCTTCACTAATTCTATCTACTCAAATATAACTTGGATTGATGGTCGGCCAAATATCATTGACAAATTCAATGATATTGGCCTAGAGCATCTCTTTAGTCTGTCCTAGTGGCTTCTGCAGTGTCAAATATTTCTCCAAGACTTTGATTTTCTCACCCATCCTTTGGGCCTTCTGTGTCTCTTCTATTTGCTGAATTTGGGCAAGTTTACAGCCAGTTTCCAAACTTGCCACTTTCTCCTTTAACTTTTTGAGCTCTGTAGCCTGGATGGACATCTCCTCCATGGCTTTTACCAGTTCTGTTGCTTTCTCAGTTGTTGTACTTGCTGCTGTAGTGGACTCAGTTGTAATTGGCAGTGTTGTGGCAGGTGGAGCTGTAGGTGCCAATGATGCTGCCAATGTGGATGGAACTGTTGTAGATACTGTGGGGATGAGACTTCTAGAAGTTGTGGCCATGTCACTTTTCTTCGACTGAATTAAAGTGTCCAACTCCTTCTCTGTCTCCTTAAGTTGATCATTTAGTTTCAGGACCAATTCCATGAGCTCCTTATGTCCTTGCTGTGCTTCTAGGACTTCTTGTGTCTGAGGATGATGTAGCTTGGGTATATTTAGCTGCTTCTTGAGTGCAACTATGTCATTATTTTTCTTCTTGATCAGCTGCTCTATAGCTTTTACATCTTTGGGATCATGTCCCAACTCTATGATCAAGTCCTCTAACGACTTTATTCTATTATCTTAGCCCGTGAGGAGGCTTTCTCCAACTGGAACTGTGCTGATATATTGTTAAGAGACTTTTGTAGCTGGTGGGAAGCAATGGCATTCCCTGTTAAGGTGGAGTATATCATCTCCCCTATTTTCTTGTTCAAATACTCTGCATAGGTTTGGGATTTTAGCCTCTCATTTCTAGCCTTTACTTCTTTGTATCTCTCCTTAATATCTTGGTATTTATCTATTGGCATTCTGAAAGAGGATACCTCAACACTTTGCTACCTTTCCAACATATAAGTGTGTGATGTGGAAGGTTCTAGGATGCCTCCAGATGGAGTGGAAAGCCTGCTCATATCTCTTTCTCTACTTGTAACCTCAACTGTCTCCTCTGTATATTCTTGTTTAGAGACAAGATTCACTCTTTGTCTCTTAGCATGGTTTGTCTCTGCATAGGCTTGTGATGTTGCTCTTTCTGAAGTAGTGGCCGCTTCCCTATTTCTCTTGAGGATTTTCTCCTAATTTAGGGGAGTCTGTAAGACTGGGGGGTACTCATGGTGGCCTCTGGTCTATCTATTTTCTCTGGTATGTCTGTTTAATCTGGCACCTCTGACAGGTCTGGTACTTCTGATTGTTCTGGCACCTCTGATCAATTAATGTGTTTTCCACAACAACTTCTACATTATCCCTGTCCTCTAATGTGTTTTCCACCCATTGCAATTGGTTGGCATACTTTTCTATCTCAGGGATGCGGTGATGGATATAGGGGGCCATCTTGTTCTTCTACCTTCTTTTGGAGATTAAGTCCAAGGGATCACATCTCCATATGAAGCTTTGTTTCAGTTTTAATCTCTGAAGGATTAGGTCTGCCTCCTTTCCAGCTTCTCTGCTATTACAAATAAAGGGACCCAATTGGTCTTTGATTTTGAGTTGGGATTTCTTTTTGGCTTTAAAAAAGTTTACCTCATTTGAATTTATTATTTGCTTGTAGTACTCTAGGGAAAATAACCTCTTTGGGAGGTATTTAGGTAGTTTGTATGGGGCCAACTCACAGCGATAACTTCTGATTTCAGTGTGGTTTTGGTACAGGTACCAATCTCCCACCTGATGATTGATGTTTAGATGAAGGACTCTCCTAGTTTCAGGACTTATTCTTGGCGGAGGGGTTCCAGTGAGCATGGTCTTCATAGGGTGGACAAAGGAATCAATGAATTCATTGTATGAATAGGGGGAGGGATGTTGATGAATCAATGGGGTTTAGAAGATAACTGATCTTGGTTGGCCTTTGGTGTCAAGCTTCTGGAGAGTAAAGGGGAACTTGTTTGCTTGGTAGTATAGGAAAAGGTGATCCAAAACAGAGGGGTACTTAAAAACTCTCTCATTACTCATTCTGAGGAACTGTTCATGCATCCTGTCAGCTATGAACTGAGCATAGTCATATATGACAACAGGAGGTTGTCCTGGAGTGTATATGGACATGAAGGCTAAAATAATCTCATCAATATATTCACTGGTGGTATAACCTAAGACTCTAGATATCATATCCAAAATACTTCTACCCCATGGAGAAAATAAAGCTGCTACATATGGAGGGGGTTCTTTGGGGGTATACTTCTCTATTATGATGAAGGTTTGGATTATTTGAGCCAATCTTGTAGGGCTGAGTTTAGGATATAAGTCCAACAGGTCTCCAATGGAGAGGGGAGTCAAGTTTTGGTGAGGCTGGAGCTGTAGCATCTCGTTTATAGATTCAGCAGTGATAGTGAAAAGTATGGCCTGGTTAGGGGACATGACTGCTCTTTGGCTGGGGAAATAGTTGGCATGGAAATAATGTACAATTTATGGGAAAATGTGGACTCTTGGGAACTGGTACTTAGGCAAATTGGACTCCCACAGTCCAATTCCATCAGCCTGGTTCAAGTATCTATCCCTATTTTGGCAGTATACTTTGAGCGTGGATTCATGGACAATGGTGTCCTTTATCTGGAAATCCCCATCAACCAGGGTGACGTGGTCTAGGTCTAGATGAGGAGTGGAAATAGGTCTAAAATCCATGGCAATTGGGGCAGCCATTCTCAGTTCTTGTGGATTTGAGAATGGGGGTGGTAATTTGCAGTGTTTTTTAGGGCAATGGTATTTAACACAGAGTGGGTTTAAGTTGCTAGAGTTTCTTTAATTAATTTTTTTACCTTAACTAAGAAAAATCAGTAACTCATTATGAAATTAACAGGGTTTTCTAGTGAATTATGGCTTAAATACCTGGAATTGAGGAGAACTGGCTCTGAACAGGGTGACTGGCAACTGCGAACAGTCGAATAGGCTTTGAGTAGGCTAGAAAGAAAACTGGGTGCTCTGTGTCGTCTTTACGGTGCAATTGGACATAGGTTGACAACTTCGACATTCGCAGGTGCGTGCATTGAGGTTTACAGTTGAAAAAACGATAGAAACAAATGATTTGGGGCTTTTTGGCTTTATGCGTGAGAGTCAATTTTGGTGGGTACGGGTGAACAGTGGGCATTTGTCATGTAGCGGGGTGAACAATAATCATTTTTTTGTGTAGTGGGTGGCCAGTAAATGGTTTCCATCGCATTGCTTTTGGGCGCTCGGTTGTATTGGGGGGAGGATACCCGATTCCATACGTTAAACGACACGTAGCATCAGGGGCCTGACGGAAAACAACTTTATCAGATAGGTATTGTTCGGACGTCGAGTCTGCCCAATATGGATAAGGGCTATCGACTGTGAAGGAAGATGATCGCATGGTGATTGGGTAGGGAAGCTGCATGGAGGCTAATGGGGGGCGAGGCCCGACGAGTGATTAAGTGCAGTAGTGTTTTAGTTAATGATGGATTAAGGCGGGGTTAAGGTGTTGGGGTCATAAGCGGAGGGATTAATTGGGTTTTGCATAACTTAATCACAAGTCGATTAGTTAGTGGGTTTTCAGGGTTTGGGTCAAATTATAGTTTATATTTAAACTAAGGGTAGGGTTAATTTATATGTAGGAGTTAAATATATACGGGGAAATAGGTTTTTATTGGGATTTAATAAATAAAATTAGTAATTAATAAAATGAGCGGAAAGGGGCACAATACCCTAAGTAAATGATTTTTCACATTTTAATGTTTTTCCAATATTAATATAAATACTTAGGATAAGGTGTTTCTGTGTGTTTTTGATATGAAAATGATTTATGTGGGGGATAAATGCTTTTCCTAGGTAAAAGTATTTTAACCTTAGGAAAGGAGTATTATTAAGGAAAATGAATGAATTGAAGGGGGAACGACTTTTTGTAGGGGGAATATGGTACTTGTTATCCCTAAATCATTGAGCCGAGGGTCCGGTCCCTCCAAAAGTCAGAGAAATGCTCTGAGCCTCTTTGACTTAGGGTTTTCAAGTACTTAGAACTTTATAATGGGAAATTAGTAAAGCAAAGGGGTAAAATGAATGGGGGAAATTAATCAACTGATTTTGTAAATCATTTGCATGCTTGATTGTTCATTGATATCTGGAACTTTTATGATGTGAATGATAAATATGTTTTTGTCTAATCAATCATCATACTTTTGCAACCTTTCTTCTACTACCCATCTACTCATCCTACCATTTTCATTTCTCTTTATTAGGGTGCATATGAGCTAGCAAACCCTTGTCAAACATTTTTATTTCTCTTTACAATAGTAAGCTAACTAAATCTAACCTTATTACATCCAAGGGATCAGATTAAACAATTGAGCTCCTTTTATTTACTCTACCTATCTAATGATCTTCCAAGATTAAACAGTTTGGTTAGATTTTATTCTCTAACTATCAACATGAAATTTAAAGCATGGCATAATCAAGATTAGATAGTTTCATTACCATGGATTGTGGCATGAATATCAAGCTGCACACAATCATTATTATGCATAAAAGTAAATAGTAGTGGCATTTTGGCTTGCTCACTTTCATGGTCTTTTTCCTTTTCTTGAGGTTCATATTTTTCACTTTTTTGGACCTTTTCTTATTCTTGTTGTCCTTTGATTATTCTTTTAGGACACACCCTCATTACATTTTTTAATTTTTTGAATATGGAAAACATTTGCAGAAAGCAAAGGCATGTACATATTACAAGTTTAATCTCAGACATTCAAAATTATGACTCCTATAGGAACCTCACAGACGAGATAGGAAATGGGGTCGAAGCTTGAAGTGACGAAGAATGAAACCCTAGAACAAATTGAATGTGCATAGAGCTTCCATGGAGTGAGGTAGAAGTGCTTGAACTAGAGGTCATATTTGATAACAAAGAAAAAGAAACAACTGTGTCAGATTTGGGGTTTACAAGAAACACAACCTATGAACTATTGAAGTCATGCATGTCTCTGGAGAGACTGCATCACACACTCTGATTGCAAAAAATACACTTTGATTACTATTGAAAATAGCAACAAGAAATGCTAAAAATAGCACTGCTATAAATAGCAGTTCGGGTACTAGCGTTGGACATAGCAACAAGGAATGAAAAATGGAAGTGCTAAAAATAGCATTTCGGGTTAGATTCCAATTTTAGTTAGTCCCTGAACTAAAATTGAGAAGTAAAATTTGAATTTGATCTTAGCAGCTGTTTGTAAAATAATTAATTAATTCATATTGAGTTAATTAGTTGTAGAAAATCAAACATG
>APFE031506044.1:126639-137575 GCA_000404065.3 Pinus taeda
CTCAGTTAACTGAGTTAAGTCCAGTTAGATTAGTTCTAACAGTTTGTAGAATTAATTGTGAGTTCAGTTAGTTAATGCATGCATGCATGTAACTGTTGCACTTCAGATAACTGAATATTCTCTCATAAATAACTCATGAATGTCAGTGCAGTCAGATACCCAGTTAAGATTAGAGGAAGGGACAATGTACTATCAGTTGGAGGAATTTTCCTATAAATGAAACTCATCCATGCAGAAGGAATTATCTCCTTCAGTTTTGTGCAGTTATTTCTAAGCCAAGTGAGGAGTGTGAGGTGGGAATTCACACAAGTGGAATCACTGGACCCCAGGAAAAATTGTGCAAGGAAATAGGAGGCTTGGAGGGTAGAGGAGAAGGTTGTGAGAGCCTTTGATTGTCTATGAGCAATATTGTTTTGATTGTAAAGAGAGCAGGATAGCTTGAGAGCTGATTCTTTTTGTAACTTGAACAAGATTTCCACTTGTATGATAATACAGAGATTGGAATTTTATGCTAAGGCTTTCCCCCAATTATTTCTTTTGTGTTATGTGTGATTGATTTCTCATTCTCAGTTATATGTGTTCTCATTGATCTTGGTCAATTCGATTAAGCTTCTACAAAGTTTGTTGTAGAAGTAGATCTTGTATTTTGCTTTAGTCTATTACATAATCTATTGATCTATAGTGGGAATTTCTACATGGTATCAGAGAAAAGGTGATCAAAGCAAAGAACAATATAAAAAGGAGGGAGAAGTTAGAAGTTTCAAGTTCCTAAATATAGAAATTGAATTCTTATCACATCTCAATTTCACGAATAGCATTCAATGGTTTAAGGCTCGAGTATGCCCTTGATGGCAGCTTGAATTATATAGCCTGGAAGGATCGCATGGAAGCAGTATTAGAGGATAATGGTCTGAAGGACTTCATTGATCAAGAAGTCCCCAAGCCGACAACGGCTAATACTACAGAACTGGCGGAATGGAAGAAATGTGTGGCTAGAGCAAGGAGAATCCTTCTGGAGGGAGTTCGAGACCACATAGTATTGAGTCTCCATGGGAAGGAGACACTGTTTTCGATGTGGAAAACATTGAAATATCTATATCAGAACAACAACGATCAGAGGAAGCTAGCGTTAAAAGACAAGCTTCGGAAAATCAAGTGTGAAAACGGTGACACGATCTCTACATATCTGAACAAGCTCACCACCTGCATGGATGAGCTTGGAAGTGTAGGGATCACGACAGCCGATGATGACATGGTGAGTCTTGCACTCCTCGGTCTTCGTAAGAGCTGGCATAGCTACCAAGACTCATTAAATGGAAGAGATAAACTGCCAGATTTTGAAGGACTTTGGTTCAGATCTGATGCAGGAGGAGATAAGAAGAAGCACCAGAGATGGTTCTTCATCTAAGCAGGATGAAGAAAATTGTGCCTTAGCGAGTAAGGCAAAGAAAGGGAAGGAGAAGGATTCTGATCCCAAATCCAGTTCTTTCCATGGTGGGAAGAAGTTTGAAAAATCGAAAGTGTGATGCTTTCATTGTCATGAGGTGGGCCATTTTGCTACAAATTGTCCACTAAAGAAATCCAAGAAGGGATCCTTGGAAGGATCAGAAGGTGAGGCACTGGCCTCACAATTCGAGTTGGAATTCACACTCTTCGCATGCATGGTTTCATCTATGGTGGGATTTGGTTGGTTTCTTAACAGTGGAGCTTCATTCCACATGATCAACGATAAGAGTTTGTTCAGTACCTTGGAGGAGAAAGATCTCCAGATACTCATAGCGATGGGTAATGATGAAAAGTATAGTGTCTCAGGGGTAGGCACTGTTGTTTTTCAAAGGAAGCATGGAGCTCTTATTACCCTAATTGATGTAAAGTATGTATCAGGTCTAAAGAAGAATCTTGTATCCGTCGCTATGCTGGAAGACAAAGGCTATGATGTAGTCTTCAGTAAGGGAAAGGTTTTCCTTAGAGACATCACCACGAGACAAGTGAAGCAGATCAGTTCATGAGTCAAGAACCTGTATGATCTTGAGGTTCAAGATGCATGCAAAGCCTTAAGGAGCAAGGCAACTGATGGAGATTTGGTGGTTGAGAGGGAGAGTACATTATCTCTCAACATGTAGCGCCAAAAGAAGTCTCAGATAATTGTGGAGGAGCCACAATTGGTGTGCAACTTCAAGAGGTTGTGGAGCATCCACAACTGGAGAAGTCGAGAGGAGATCAAGTGGAGGCATCCACTCATGCAGATACCTCCAGTAGGGGGAAATTTCGAGCCAAGTGGGTAGAGGGATCACATGCATCCATACCTTCAGGTCAGATGTGGCGATGTGGAGTGACAGTCCCAAGCAGGCTGGAATAGGGGCAAGATCATTGAGGTACCCAACCTTTTTTATTATACCTCGCTATGGGAGCCCCGACAAGGAGTAGTAGGACTAGCTAAGTGGGTAGAGGTAGATGTGGATGGAGTGGCAGAGAGAGCTACAGTGCAGGAATCCCAAGACAGTGCAGAGTTAGCAAGCTGCAACAATGCGAGAGGCACAGGAATGTTGCACCAGTGCAGTATGGCACAGAGAGGTGTACAACGGTACGAGATGCATGGAGTGTTGCAACAGCTCAGAGGTCACAGAGGGAGCACTTGTCAGCGGAAGATGGAGCTTCAGCATTAGAGGATGTTTCTAGCCCAACGGGGAGGTCAGTTGGGAATTTTTTGTTTCTAGAGTTGCTGGAGCAATAACACTTGGGAGAAGTGTTACGTACAAAACATTCCAAAGGTTCAGGATTGGGCTCGAGTTGAATGCCTTTCTTATTGAGAGGGAGTTTTAAAAATAGCAACAAGAAATGTTAAAAATAGAAGTGCTAAAAATAGCACTGCTATAAATAGAAGTTCAGGTACTAGTGTTGGACATAGCAACAAGGAATGAAAAATGGAAGTGCTAAAAATAACATTGCTATAAATAACATTTCAGGTTAGATTCCAATTTTAGTTAGTCCTTGATCTAAAATTGAGAAGTAAAATTCGAATTTGATCTTAGCATCTGTTTGTAAAATAATTAATTAATTCATCTTGAGTTAATTAGTTGTAGAAAATTAAACATGAAGTCTATGTGGGAACATGAAATAGTTATCCCATTGATTGAGGAATTTATCCTTCAGTTAAAGAGATCAGGATGAGTTGTAATTTGAGTTGTAATTAGTTAGCTTAGTTAATTGAGTTAAGTCCAGTTAGATTAGTTCTAACATTTTGTAGAATTAATTGTGAATTCAGTTAGTTAATGTATGCATGCATGTAACTATTGCACTTCAGATAACTGAATATTCTCTCATAAATAACTCATGCATGTCAGTTCAGTCAGAGACACAGTTGAGATCAGAGGAAGGGACAATGTACTATTAGTTGGAAGATTTTTCCTATAAAGGAAACTCATCCATGTAGAAGAAATTATCTCCTTCAGGTTTGTGCAGTTATTTCTGAGCCAAGTGAGTAGTGTGAGGTGGGAATTCACACAAGTGGAAGCACTGGACCCCAAGAAAAATTGTGCAAGGAAATAGGAGGCTTGGAGGGCAGAGGAGAAGGTTGTGAGAGCCTTTGATTATCTATGAGCAATATTGTTTTGATTGCAGAGAGAGCAGAATAGCTTGAGAGCTGATTATTTTTGTAACTTGAACAAGATTTCCACTTATATGATAATACATAGATTTAGGTTTTAGGCTGAGACTTTCCTCGGGTTATTTATTTTGTGTTATGTGTGATTGATTTCTCATTCTTAGTTATATGTGTTCTCATTGATCTTGCTCAATTCGATTAAGCTTCCGCAAAGTTTGTTGTAGAAGTAGATCTTGTATTTTGCTTTAGTATATTGCATAATCTATTGATCTACAGTGGGAATTTCTACAATTACAACTATTTGTTTTATTTACTATCCTAGTTATAAACATTCACATATAATCTAGAAAGAGTAGTATTCCTTATCTTCATGTATGTTCCCAATATTCTTCATATTGTAGCATTTAAAAAAGGCTAGTTGATAATAGATCATCATATAATAACAAAAAAATCCATTAACTCTTCCCAACTCCTAGCTGGAGATAAAAAGGATAAAATAGACGCTGAGGCTGACCCAAGAGCACCTAAATTTTTCATTGTCCAAGTGCAATCTAATTTTGAATAAATTTGATTTTTAATTGTAGTTAATAGGTCATAAGAGCAAAAGAAATTTTATTTTTTCATCCCATAAATTTTTGAAAACTTATTCTCTCATTATTAGTAAGCTTTCAAAATTTTCCTAGTGTGTGATTTGTATTATTATTATTACTATTAAGACATTTTTGTTTTTATTTTTATTATTTTTATAGTGAGACTCTCAACCATGTAATTTAAGAAATATATTTATAAAAAATATGATAAGTTAATTTTCACAAATCTGGTAAGCATTTTATTATAAAATATATTATTTTGTTTGTTTGTTTGTTTTTTATAAAGAATAATAAAGCCAATTTTTAAAGAAGTTTATTGGTTAGTAGACAACTTATTTTTGGAATTAAAGTCATATTTATTATCAGTTTTGAATAAGTTTCCTTTAATTAAAGTTCAAATAAAAGAAATAGAAAAATTGATATAATAGTTCATTAATATGTGTTAATATATTATTGTGAAGAAGTTTAAAAGATGGACATAAGCATGTAGTGCTTGCTTTTGTTGTTGGAGTATTTCGACATAATTTCAAAAGATGGACATATGCATGTAGTGCTTGCTTTTGTTGTTGGAGTATTTGGACATAATTTCAATTGTACCACAAAGAGGGAGCTCCTTGTGATTGTTTACCATCATTTGCTTACTTCTGATAATCTTAGTGTGACTATACAAGTTAAAAGACAAAATTAATATAATAGTGTAGGCATTCATATGGAAGCGCCATAATTAACATGGCATCCATGGTGGACATTAATAGTCTTTATTCTAATGATTTAAAAGAATTTAAGAGAATGCAAAGGAGATTAATAATAATGATTAAGGTGTTATTTTTTTTCCAAAGATAATTCGAAAGCCTTCCAATAATAACCAAGAGCAAAATTTTGGGAGACAAAAAAAACTAGAAAACAAAAAAATGAAGAAATCATCACTTGTAATAATCATGAAGATTCTCTTTTTTCCCATTCTTTTTATGCACTTGATACCAGTTACCACTTGAAGATTCCACCGGAATGATTGCGAAATCCAAACTTGGCTCCACTTGGGCTTGGTCTTTGTTTGAATCTGAGGTTCCTGATTCATGAGCTGTCTTTGTTCTTGTAACCCCATTTGCTTGTCTTACCATCTGTGTTGAAGGAATTCCATCTTGAGTCCTATCCCCATTATGGTCAATCTATTATGCACTACTAGACTTTCTTTTTTTGAGTTTCCCCCTTTTTCTTCTTCGGGTGTTTTTTGGCCTATGGACGTGAATACTGTAGGTGACTTGTTTGAAAATAAGTATGAAATCTAAATGGTGTGTTTTCATAATCCAAACTTTGGTTCCATTCATATTTTCCATTTTTCAACAATATGTTTTCGAGTAAGCCTTTGTTCAAATCTATCTCTATACAAATCTGAGCAAAGGTAAAAAAACCTTATTGTATCTGATCATGTTTTTTTGTAAGTCCCCAAATTATTCCATATATCTTCCAGGACCTAATAATGCCAAAATGGTAGTGGGAGGTTTGGTAGCCTCACCCACAATTCAAGGAACCAATGGGTCATAAAGAGCCCATCACATCTAACACAAAAATTATTAACTATTCACAGCCCCTAGTTGGAGATAAAAAGGATAGAATAGATGTTAAGGGCTGCCCCAAGAGCCCTGAATTTGTCATTGCCTAAGTGCAATTTGATTTTGAATAAATTTGTTTTTTAACTGTAGTTAATAGGTCATAAGAGCAAAGGAAACTTCTAAATTTTCATCGCATAATTTTTTGAAAACTTATTTTCTCAGTATTAATAAGATTTGTATATTATTATTTAATAAGACTATATTTTATTTTTATTTTTATTTTTGTAGTGAGACTTTCAACCATGTAATATAAGAAATATGTTTATAAAAACTATGAATAAGTGAACTTTCACAAATCTGGTGAGCATTTATTATAAATATTAAAAAATCATAAAAAATAATAAAGTCAATTTTTTTAAAAAATTATTGGTTAATAGACAACTTATTTTTAGAATTAAAGTCATATTTATGATGGGTTTTTAATAAGTTTCCTTTAATTAAAGTTCAAATAAAAGAAATAGAAAAATTGGTATAATAGTTCATTAATATGTGTTAATATATTATTATGAAGAAGTTTAAAAGATGGACATAGACATGCAATACCTGCTTTAGTTGTTGGAGCATTTGGACATAATTTCAACAGTACCATGAAGAGGGAGCTCCTTGTGATTGTTTAGCCTCATTTGCTTGCTTCAGATAATCTTCGTGTGACTATAAAAGTTAAGAGACAAAATTAATCTAATAGTGTAGGGACACGTATGGAAGCACCATAATTAACATGGCATCAATGGTGGACATTAATAATTGTTATCCTAACAATTTAAGAGAATTAAGAGAATGAAAAGGGGATTAAAAATAATGATTAAGGTGTTGTTTTTTTTCCAAAGAGAAAATCGAAAGCCTTCCAATAAAAACCAAGATCAAAATTTTGGGAGACAAAAAAACTAGAAAATGGAAAAAACAAATAACTCGTCACTTGTAATAATCGTGAAGATTCCCTTTTTTCCCTTTCTTCCTATACACTTTCTGCGAGTTACCACTCGAACAATCCATCGGAATGGTTTCGAGATGAAAACCTGGCTCCACTTGGGGTTGGTCTTTGTTTGAATATGAATTTCCCGATTCATGAGCTCTCTTTGTTCCTGTAGCCCCATCTACTTGTCTTACCATCCGTGTTAAAGGAATTCCATCCCGAGTCCTCTCCTAATCATGATCAATCTATTATGACTAGGAAGTACTTTCCATGTTCTGATTATTCTTAGTATCCCGAGAAGGGATATCTGCCTCAACTTCCTCCTCTGATTCTGTAAAGTTAGTGTGATGTCAGACTTTCTTTTTTTGAGTTGCCCCTTTTTTTTCTTTGGGTGTTTTTTGGCCCATGGAAATGAATACTATAGGTGACCTATTTGAAAACAAGTACAACATCTAAATGGTGTGTTTTCATAATCCAAACTTTGGTTCCATTCATATTTTCCATTTTTCAGCTGAATGTTGTCTGGTAAGCCTTTGCTCAAATCTATCTCTATACAAATCCGAGGAAAAGTAAAAAAACCTTGTTGTATTTGATCATTATCTATTTTTTTGTAAGTCCCCAGAGTATTCCCTATATCTTCCAGGACCTAATAATGCAAAAATGGTAGTGGGAAGTTTGGTAGCCTCACCCACATCGGCATCGTTGGCACCAACATCATTACAAGGTTAAATTCATGGAACTAATAGGTCATAAAGAGCATAGCACGTCCCCAAAACTAGTGGCCTTCTTGAAATCTTATTGGACATACGTAAATCTCACAATTTTTCGACCACGAGGTGTAGGTCCACTGATGCAAAGCATTTGATTTGGGCCAAAGCCCATTGAATCTATATATGAGAGCATTAGAATGAAGAACTAAAAAAAGATCAATTGCCTAATGATTGTGGACCTCCAATGTTGGCCTTTTCTTCGATTTCTCTGACCCCACTCCCCCTTTTCCCCACATGTACAAAGCCAACTCGCGCACTTGCAAAAACCCTTGAGCTCACTCATGCCATTCTTATGCCAAGAATTCAACTTATGGTAAGTATGTTATTTATCGAGTTGTTGTCTAGTTGCAAGGAAAAAACAAAAGTTTCTCATTTGCAAGAAAATAACAAACAAAATCTGATTGAGGTGTTATTGTTTCTAATACATATTTTATTAATGATGAGTAGAACCCTATCTTGAATGTAAAACATAATTTTATTCTTAATGCAAGTTCCATATTATGCTATCGACTTAAGGTGTTTTCTTTTCAACATCTGGTGCAATTGCTAGTTTATTATTATCTTTTATATTTAATCTATATAGAGAATTAAATTAATTTTAACACATGTGGTTGAGAGGAGTGTTATCTTTCCTATTTACATATCACTAGCACATATATGTGTGTGTTTGCATGTGTGTTCTTTTTTTGTCGTTCAAAATGGCTTTCATTAGATGTTCAAAATAGCATAGAGTAAAAAAATGCTCTCAACAACCCCCGCTCCCTCATTTCGACCAAACTTTTTGAGATTGGGGGTTGGAGAATACCAAGATAGACAATTTATATATATTATTTTCGGATGGCTCTGAGGCCTTAGCATACTATGCAAGACACAAAAAGAAGCCAGAAAAAATGGAAGCGAATCAAGGAGGGGGATGGGGGGGCATTATAGGGGGAGCCACAAAGTAACCAACACGGTCATGAATGTGGAAGTCAATATGCTCCACACGTGCCTCTAAGGTGCGTAGATGGTCATTTTTGCGATGTTGGTTGCGTCGTAGGTTGTCCAATTGGTTTAGAATGGTATTCTAGCAGTATTGAATGTTAATGAGAAAGGAAAAACTTTCATTGCAGTCTTCATATTCGTGGTCCCAGAGAATGTCAATGTCAATTTGAATGTGCCGCAGATGCTCAACGATCGATTCCATAGAGGCAGGAGCTACTAGGCAGCCTTGCGAATTAGCAGGGGAAAGAGCCTCGACATCCTCTGTTTCCTGACTGGAAGCAGTAGCAGAGAACGAGTGATGTCCTGGTACAGGAAGACCTGCCTGGGCTTGTTGGCCCCGCCCACGGTGAGGGCGGCCTCATTGGCGTGGAATTTTTCTGTGCCCGGATTGTGGAAGCTCACAATAGAGGGAGCCCGTAGAGAAGGTTTTCAAATAATTGCAAAGAAAACAATAAAAACCCAATCCGCAGACCCACAGTCCCAAGCAAGGATGAGCTCCAATCACAATACTACTACCAGGATGACGAGAGAGGCTCCAGTGTACCCAACCTAGGAGCCAGAGCAGAATATCTCTGAGACACCACCCGAGTGTTGCGCATGAACAGGACCCCCACCCCCAAAAGCTAGCCAAGAGATTGTAAATTCCTTCGGGCCAAAGGCAAGACTCGACCTCAGAACATAAATTACCAAATGCCACATAAAAACCCACACACCTGTAGAGGCCTGCGGTGGTTCGCACAAGAGGGAGGGGATCCAGGAGCTAGCAGAGTGATGAAAAGCCCTTATTTCCACTAGAAGTGAGGTAACATGATCGAAACGTGACTGTTTGCGTACCAGGGTCCCAAGGGCAGACCATGAGACCGATGTCAAACTACTTCAAGTTGCTGCAAGTGTCATCTGCCTTCCTTACCCAAGTGCAAAGCCCCAGTGAGGCGCCATAGACATAGACCTGACTGCTATCAAATTCCTTACCGCTAAACTTATTGCCCAAAATGTTGAATTAAGCCAAAATATGCACCTGGGTTTGGATTTATCCTCAGAGCGCTTGAGGAGGAGTGTCACTCTAGCGTAGTAATTAGCAGGTCTTGTCATCGTCGCGAAGTTAATGGGCGGGTGGAAGGGGGGCAGGCTCGGATGGCCGATCACATGCCAAATGTACCGACGCATGCGCACCCCATCGGGGGAATATAATATATATAATATATATAATATAATAATATATAATAATATAAATAATATATATATAATATATATAATATATATATATACATCATGGGAATCATATCTCATTAGAGTGATTTCAGATAGATTTGAGATCAAATATGTTGGTTGCCCAAAAATATATATAATAACTTGTAAGATAGATATACCAATAACTTATGACTTGACAACTCATATCAAAATGAACTTAAATGACTATATTATTAACAAATTTGGAAATTTAAAGTGAGGATGATGTTGATCGTGGTCTAAAAAATAAGACTATGACAAACATAATTTTTTAAAAGCATTTTAATAAATAGCTTAAATAATGTGATCATTTGCATTTTTTTATCTTTTATTTTTTTCCCTTGGAATATAAAATACATATTATTGCCCACATGGCATAGAATAGACGGTGACAGGGTGTTCTGTTAAGGCACTCCATGATGTGAAGGTAACTATTTCAAACTTCGTGGGTAAAAATTCAACCATGCTAAGGGATGGTGTGGCCTAAGTCGGGTGCGTTCCTCGGATGATTTTGGCAGATTAGATAACTTTGGATCATAATTACTCAATCCACAAGTTAGGCATACTAGTCATCTCAAATCTTACATAACTTAGTATATATAAATATAGACTATATTTTTGTTTGCCGTAGTCTAACCACACTGCTTTTTTGCCCTGAAAATCATGAAAATTCTGACAGGGATTTTTATAAATCCAAGTTAAAGTTGTTAAATTTCAAGATTTTGGGTGCCCCAAAGGTTTTTGATGGTGTTGAATCCATTTTCACCTTCAAAAACATGCTTTAAACCTGCTTCTACAAGATTTGTTGATATTTTTTTGCTGAGATTCCAACCAAAAGTAGTTGTCCGAACAATTCCTCCGCCTCAATAAACTTGTCCTTTTTATTAAAAAATTCCTATAAAAAATATCCAGAAAAAAATTAAAATTAATACTTAAAACTAACATATGTATTCAAAATATATCAATTGGACTTTAATATGCTACGAAAAATGTAATCTCATATTAAAAAAAACGTAATCTAGGAATGTTCCTAGATGAATACTCAACCCTAATAAGCAATAAAATTAAGATTAATGCTTTAAGACAATCGGTGAACAAAAAAGCCTAACAATTAAGATTAATGCTTTAAGACTGCAGTCAACAAAAAAAACCTAACGCATCTATTCCTAATCTATTGATTAGGCTTTAATAAACTATGAAGAATGTTCGAGGTTAAACATTTATTATTTAAA
>APFE031506044.1:146578-171704 GCA_000404065.3 Pinus taeda
TCAATAATTTCTAATTAAATAGTTTTATGTGATTGTACCCTTCGAACATGAACATTTATTTCAGAGTGAAACATGGTGCATAAACAAGTACCTATATATGAAATGGACGCGTTATATAATACGTGTCATGCTGCATGTCGTTCGAATACTAAAGCTTATCCAATAGAACATACCTCAGAGTACCAGAGGAACCTATATCTATATATATATATACATCATTGTCTCAATGGAGCACATCATGTTATCAACCAGTGAAAATGGTGATCCAAAAGTAATAGGTAGTTAATTATCTGGTAGGAAAAATGAGTTCGGATGACACTCCCATGTCAGAAGAAGCTCAAATGAAGCTCAAACGTGGTATTATTTTACCTATGTTTCTGTTTATTGTTAAATGTGATCCAATCTTATTGTCAGGTCTAAAGACTGGGCAATAAATGTTATTCAGACATAT
This sequence comes from Pinus taeda, assembly GCA_000404065.3. Lineage (NCBI taxonomy): Eukaryota > Viridiplantae > Streptophyta > Pinopsida > Pinales > Pinaceae > Pinus > Pinus taeda. The sequence goes on from APFE031506044.1 coordinate 147,030, forward strand.
GTCTCTTGCAATGGGCATGCGCTAGAGCAACATCAGGTAATAACCATTTAAAATATTTTAACAATCTTGAAATATATGTTTTACTTCGAACTGAAACTTTTGTAATGAATTACACATTGAACGAACTATTTCAGTTCCATTTCAAATCGGATAGTATACAATCCATTTTTGTTGTCCTTACAGACCTCGGCAGGATAGTATACAATCCATTTTTGGTGTCCTTGCAGACCTCGGCAGGGACTACCGCCATCGCAGTGGCTCCTTGTTAATGTCTTGTATTCGTAATGTTTTGGGCAAAACAATTTTAATTAATAATAAAACTTTATATATTGTTGTTTAAAAGTAATTTTTCTAATACATTCTTTCTTCTATTTATTTATGTTTTGACTCTGATATTATGTGATATATTATTGAAAAAATAGTAAAAAAATATAGATGCCTTTTGATGGTACAAAATGTATTTAGCACTCTGTAAAATCATTAAAAATTTAGATTGTGCAAAATTCATAATTTAAATGCTCAATTCCAATAAAGTTCTATTCAATTTGGGATAAAATTAATACAAATTATATAATCTAAAAAAATCAACATAAAATGTTTAGATTATGTTAATTTATATGCAATGTTAATGAGAGAGTGTGTCTTTAAATACTTTACTTGACATATTTTTTAAATCAAAAGATTTGGCTTTCATGAAAAATAGTTGTTTTGTTTTGTTTTTTTTTTAATATTTAAAATTATTATTTTAGTTATAAAGATGTTTTTTTTAAGTTAGGCAAATATTTTTATTAATAAATTAAAAAATGTATACATGTTTATAATTATTTTTATTGGTTTACCATTGAGGAAATTAGATAAGTAATACATATAGAGAGTTTTGTCTAATATGAGTTTCAAATTTACTAAAATAAAGTATAATAAGTCTGATACGCTTTGAAAAAATTCTAATTGTCTACTTACATGTAAAACTGAGTAGAGATGATTTTTTTTGTCATTCAAAATTTTTTTATTAGATTTTCAGGAAAGCATTATGTACAAAGATCATCTCAACATGCCCTTCTCTTTCATTCCAACTAGACTTGTTGAGATTGGGGACAGGAGGAAACCATAGCAAACATTTGACATCAATTATTTCCAAGATGCATTGTAGCCTTAACATATTAGGAGAAAACAAAAAGATAACCAAAAGTGATAGCAACATATCAAGGAGGGGATTGAGGGGCATTACAGAGGGAGCTGCAAAGTAGTCTACATGATCATGCATATGAAAAACTATATGTTCCACTTGCGCTTCTAGGCTGGGTAGGTGGTCATTGGTGCGATGGTGGCTGCGGTGAAGGTTGTCCAATTGTTCCAGAATTTCATTTTGATTGTATTGGATGTTGTTTATGTATGCCACTAGCTCATTGCGATCTTCATAACGGTGGTCCCTAAGAATGTCCATATGATTGGGATGTTCTGACGCTGCTCAATGATGGACTCCATTGTAGCAGGAGCCACAATGTGACATGGAGAATAACGACAACTTCCTCTGTCTTCCGACTCCCTGAAATGTTCGAGGATGAGCTATGGGCTCGCTTGGGATGCCCTGCACGGAAAATTTCCCCCTCCCCCCCTTGACGAGGTCGATCCCGTTGGCGGGGCATACTAAAAGTGACACGACATAGCCATTGGCTGAAAGGAAGGGTCGTAGAAGAGACCTCACTACACTTGGAATAACAAGAACAATAACCAAAACCATGAATCCGCTACCCCAAATGAGTACATATCAGCAACCAAAAGAAACAATCAATATCACAGGGAGAGCCCGCATCAGCCCAATCCTAGGGCCTGGGTAAGGAAGATGTCTTCCACCACCCACTTAACCTCTTGTATACAATAATACAACCCTAAGAGGACATAGAAAAAACAACAATAAGCCCTAGCTCTAATTGGCACCCAAACCATTAGAAGGGTTGACCAAAGACCAGAATAACACTCTCCCACAGACAAGAACCAAAGATAATTTCGAGTAAATGTGAACAAACAACAGGGAGAGACCAAATATACATAGACATAACCCCCCTCTTGTGATGGAAAGCAATGGAAGTTACATACACATAAACCTTACCCCAAACAACAAGTGTAAGCTCCTGGAGCTTTATATTCCTTGATGGAGTTTTGAAGGCATGAAGATGATACGACACCCCGACCTCTGGCATTCCCGGATCCTAGGGGCAAGCCAGTAATCCAACTTTGACCCAAACTAACCTAACACAGACATCCACACTGCTACTCAACCAAGGCCATGACCCTAGTGAGTTGCCATGGAAACCAACACATACTCCTCTTTTCTCCTCTCTACCAAAATTCATCGCCCAAACAACCAAACTGAAGAACCATACTCGACTTCCCATGTATTTCACTGTGAAGTGTGCGAGCAGTCTCGACATTTGCTTGAAATGAATTCGGGGTCGACACATCATCTCGAATTGAATGTGCACATGGAGGCGAGACGAGCCCAAATAGGCGCTCATATGACAAGTGTAATCCTGGAGGGTCACACCCATCGAGGGAAGGAGTAGAGATGTTACTCATACACAAATATGTAAAAAAAAGAAAAAGAATTGAACATAATCAAAGAATGGGGGAGTCAACAAAGATGGCCTTTAGATTTTCATTCTCCTCATTCGAAGGTGGAAAGTCCATATTTGCTATATTCTTTGCCAGGAGAGTGCCCTTGTAGTTCAATTTTTTAACCTGGAGCTACAAGGCATCAATATAGAGCAAGCTTTCTTACTGATGTTGAAAATAGCAACAAGAAATGATAAAAATAGAATCCAAAATATTCCAATTTTAATTTTTCCTTGAATTAAAATTGTGAATTAAAATTCGAATTTAGTCTCACCAGCTTCTTGGAATTAATTAATTAATTAATTATGGATTAATTAGTTGGAGAAATTCAAGTTAGAAGTCTTTCTACAGTCATGTAACAATTATCCCTTAAATTAAGGAGATTATCACTTAATTAAGGAGATAAGATTGAGTTATCTTTGAGTTGTAATTAGTTAGCTCAGTTTACTAAGTTAATTCCAGTTAAATTAGTTCCAAACTGTTTGAGGAACTAATTGTGAGCTATCAATTAGTTGATGCATGCATGCACTCAACAAGTGTACTCCAGATAATTGAAGATTCTCTCATCATAAACTCATGCATATCTATTCTGAGAAAGACCTAGTTGAACTAAATGTCAAGGACATGTTACTATCAGTTGCATGTGGTTTCCTATAAAGGAAACTCATCCATGCAGTCAAGGAAAGGTTCCTTGAGGATTGCGCAGTTTTACAGGGTGTGAGATCAGTGTTACACTTGGTAATAGAAGGATCACCCAGAGAAAATGCACAAGGAAATAGGAGGCTTGGAGGGCTGAGGAGAAGGTTTGTGAGAAGCCTTGTTAGCCTGTGAGCATCCAGGAGGATTGTACAGAGAGCTGGCTAGCTATGAGAGCTAAAGCTTTGTGTAATCTTGATGTATTTCCACCCTGTATGATAATACAGATAGTGGGGTTTTTAGCTGAGGCTTTCCCCTGAGTATTCTTTTGTGTTTCATGTGCATTGATTCTTCTTCTGGTTATATGTGTTCTGCTTTATCTTGCTTAAATCTATTAAGCTTCTGCAAGTTTGATTGTAGAATTAGATTAAAGTATTTTGCTTTAGTTATATTGCATTATCAGGTTAATCTACAGTCAAAATTTCTACATGGTATCAAAGCTAGCTGATTTATAGAGAAATTTCTACATGGTATTAGAACCAAGTTTATTGGAGCAAAGTTTATCAGAGCTGTAAATAGTATACGGAGAAGAGAATTCGAAGTTTGAAGTTCGGGGTTGAAGGTGCAAATCGAAGTCATATCATACTTAAAAAAAAAAAAAACCGAGATGGGACTTTATGCGACTAATTGCCCATTGAAGAAGTCCAAGAAGGGATCCTCAGAAGGATCGCAAGCTGAGGCATTAGCCTCTCAGTTCAAAATGGACTTCACCTTCATTGCATGCATGGTGTCATCGATGATGGGTTGTGGTTGGTATCTTGATAGTGGAGCCTTATTCCACATGACCGGCAATAAAAGTTTATTCAGTGCCTTGGAGGAGAAAGAGCTCAAGATGCGCATAGAGATGGGTGACAATGAAAGGTTTAGTGTCTCAGGAGTGGGCACGGTTTCTTTTCAGAGGGAGCATGGAGCTCCTATCACCCTGACCGATATGAAGTATGTGCCTGGATTGAAGAAGAACTTGGTATCAGTCGCGATGTTGGAGGACAAAGGCTACGATGTTGTCTTTAGTAAGGGAAAGGTTTTCCGTAGACACATCACCATGAGACAGGTGAAACAGATCCGTTCATGAATCAAGAACCTATATTCTCTTAAGGTTCAATATGCATGAAAAGCCTTGAGGAGCAAGGCAAATGTTAGAGACTTGGTGGTTGAGAGGGAGAGTAGATTACCTCTCAGCATGCAGTCTCAGAAGAAGTCTCAGACAAGTGTGGAGGAGCCACAATCAGAGTCAGCAGAGGGATCACATGCAACCATACCTCCAGGTGTGAGGTGGGGCGATGTGAAGTGATAGTCCCAAGAAGGTTGAAATTGGGTAGGGTCCATTGAGAGGTTTTATCTCATGGATTGTACCTTGCTACAGGAGCCCAAAGTACATATTAGCAAGAGGAATCAGTGGGATTGATGCAGTCAGAGATAAAAGTGACAGAGGCTAACACAACCAGATATTGAAGAGTGCAGAGCAGGATTGACAACAGTGCAGAAAGGCAGAGTCAATGGAAGTGCATAGTTTTCAGTCGACAAAGGCAATAACAGTTAGAGACTTTAATGACAGATGCATGATACTGATTCATGTTGGATGTTTTTTTTGTTTTTGGAGATTGCTGGAGCAACAAAACTAGAGAGAAGTGTTGCATGCAGAACATTCCAAAGGTTCAGGATCGAGATCGAGTTGAATTCCTTTTTTGTTGAGAGGGAGTGTTGAAAATAGCAACAAGAATTTGATAAAAATAGAATCCAAAATATTCCAATTTTAATTTGTCCTTGAATTAAAATCGTGAATTAAAATTCGAATTTAGTTTCAGTAGGAATTAATTAATTAATTCATTATGGCTAATTAGTTGGAGAAATTTAAGTTAGAAGTCTTTCTGCAGTCATGCAACAGTTATCCCTCAAATTAAGGAGATTATCCCTTAATTAAGGAGATAAGATTGAGTTATATTTGAGTTGTAATTAGTTAGCTCAGTTTACTGAGTTAAGTCCAGTTAAATTAGTTCTAAACTATTTGAGGAACTAATTGTGAGTTATGAGTCAGTTGATGCATGCATGCACTCAACAAGTGTACTCCAAATAACTAAAGATTCTCTCATCATAAACTCATGCATATCTATTTTGAGAAAGACCCAGTTGAGCTAAATGTCAAGGACAGGTTACTATCAGTTGCATGTGTTTTCCTATAAAGGAAACTCATCCATGCAGTCAAGGAAAAGTTCCTTGAGGATTGCGCAATTTTACAGGGTGTGAGATTAGTGTGAGTGATCAATGTTACACTTGGTAACAGGAGGATCACCCAAAGAAACTGCACAAGGAAATAGGAGGCTTGGAGGGCTGAGGGGAAGGTTTGTGAGAAGCCTTGTTAGCCTGTGAGCATCCAGGAGGATTGTACTGAGAGCTGGCTAGCTATGAGAGCTAAAGCTTTGTGTAATCTTATGTATTTCCACCTTGTATGATAATACAGATAGTGGGGTTTTTAGCTGAGGCTTTCCCCTAAGTATTCTTCTGTGTTTCATGTGCATTGATTCTTCTTCTGGTTACATGTGTTCTGCTTGATCTTTCTCAAATCTATTAAGCTTCCGCAAATTTGATTGTAGAAGTAGATTAAAGTATTTTGCTTTAGTTATATTGCATTATCAGGTTAATCTACAGTCAAAATTTCTACAATCAAGCCTTGCCATGTTCCACAAACACCTTCCATGCTATGTTCTTGTCCAATAAAGGTCACATGGAAGTATTTAGTGGCATGGCAGTGTGAGTTTCCCATGTTTGGAACCCATATCCTCACATCCTCATGGATCATCATCGTCATGGAGGAAGTTCATGCCTGCTATGACCTCTCCCTTAATAATGTTGATTTTGTCTCATGGTTCCAAGGGAGTATCTGCCAATAGAAAATTGCAAAGGCCTCTACATTTCTTTGAGCCCTTGATGAGGGATATCCAAAAATTCTAATGATCATGATGACCCTAACCATGATTAGAATTGGCACCAGGGCGTGACATGTTGAAGGGTAAGGAAGGAAGGTAGGAAAGGTGTTAGTGATAGTTGAGAAGGACATGCCGTAGAATCCTTGGGTTTCCCTAGAAGACCAACATAACAGAAAAATACAACAAAAGGGGAAATGGGATGAGGGGATGAGGGGGACATTAACTAAGGAAAGAAAACTAGGATGGATGGAGAGAGGGGGCTTCCCTAACCTCATGATCAAAGAAGCCCCCACAAAGAAACTATATAAACAAAAATATGCATCGGGCAAAGCCAAAATAGTAAACTTACCCATAATAGAAAGAAATTGGAGTAGCAAGCCAAGGAATTACAATTCTTATAACTAGCAAGCTTAGTGATTGTATTTATCACTATCATGTTTGAACCATGCAAGGAGATCGATCTAGGATAATTGCTGATAGTGGAAGGAAACAACACTTAAATTGTCTTGAACACAAATTGAAAACCATCACCCCTTTTCATTGTATGCAAGCTACAAAGATTTCGTGAAAGCACCAAGTGTTTGAGTAATGTGAGGGTAGATAAAGGTATGTGACAACATTAAAATAGTGGTGCATGTGGATCCTAGAATACTCTTCCACCATGAGGGATTAGCTATATATATACATATATGTTACACACATTAAAATTTAAAAATAATATTTCAAATTTATTTAAAATTTAAAATTTGATAAAAATTACAATTCAAAAATAATGATATAATATTCATTAATAATTTAAAAAATAAATAAATCAAAATTTACACACACATATACATATATATAGCCTAGAGTATGTCCTAAAACTGCTTTTGTTTCGCTAAGAGCTATTCTTCGTCGGATGCAAGGAAACATGTTAATGACGCAAGACCTAGAGGCACCTGGAGGAGTGAAAGCCCGCCCCTTAAGGATCACCATTACATGTGGTGTAGTTTTTCTTGAAAAACAATGATAAGCCAACCTACATTTATGGATAACAACCAATAATAATTGTCCCTATTATTGATTTGACAATTAAATTATAGTAAATTTTCTCACTCTATATATACATATATACACTTTATTAAAATATAGAAAACAATATTTGAAAAAAATTAATATTATACATAACTAAGGAGGTTACAATGTTAAAAAAACATCTTTAAAACGTACTTATGATGTTTAAAAAGAAAGTGTTATTCATAATGTCACTTTAAAAAAGATAAAAACATTTATTAAAAGCCGTTTTTATTCAGATGAGAGACTATTTTTAAATCCTTTATAATAGAAAATAACTCATTATTTATAAAATTAACTTAAATTTTGAGCACGCCAAATGCTGGAAAATTGTAGACTAATTTAATTTGTACCAGTAAAATTTGGCACATAATGCAAGCAAATATAAAAACATTTATTAAAAGCCGTTTTTATTCCGATGAGAGATTATTTTTAAACCTTTTATAATAAAAAAGAACTCATTTAATGTACCAATAAAATTGGGCACATAATGTAATCAAATATGTCATTCTTATTTCGCTCATAAAAACAATGGATTTTTGGTTAGTTATATTTAGTATAAGAGTTGTTTTTAGTGTGATTTTTTAGAAGTTATTTTTTTAGGTGAATTTCACTAAAATCTGGTAGGAATTTATTGAAATCACAAGTTTTATGGGTAATCCCTACACAATCGAAGTCCTTTAAAGGTTTTTCAGGGTGTTGAATCCATATATACAATCAAAAAATCAGTGTAAATAACACAAATCAAGACTTCACCTCAATTTTTTATGCAAGATTCTGACACCAAAAAATCCAAAAAATCATACGAAAAACAAATCCTCTGATATATAATTTTAAAAACATGACATTAACATTTTCAGGGCGTTCCATCCAACAGAGAATTTGTGAGCATGTAGCGGACCTGAGGCATGGTAGAATAAAGTCCTCAGCCTTAGCTGAGCATGTGGACAAGACTAAGCATCATGTCTGCATAGAGGAGGCCAAAGTCATTGCCAGGGTAGACTGGTTTCATCATCGCAAGTTAAGGGAAGCTATCGAGATTGAGCGAAGACCCATCAATCTCAACCGAGATGATGGGTGGAAGGTAAGTAGAAGTTGGATCCCTGCGCTGTCGTCTTAGGGTTTCTTCCGCGCCCCCTCCCCCCTCGGGCTTTCTTTGGGTGGGCGAGGCCTTTCCCCTTTTTTCCTTTTTTTCTTTCTAGCATTAGGTTCTTCCCCCTTTTTTTCCAGGTTCCTCCTGTCTCTTTTTATGATTAGCGTCTTCTTAAGCGTTAATCTAATCTATTTTTATAGATTTTATCTCTGATAGGTCATGTTTCCAGTTTTAGTATTTTGACATAGTTGGTTATTATTATTAAAATTATGATGTATTCGTGCGTCGAATCTTATTTATATTTTAGGTGTGATAGCCTCCAAATAAAAAGCTATGCGCTTAATGATAGCTTATACTTATATAAGTATATCTAGGTATAAATTAAATTATTTCTTCTCTTAGTCAAATTAACCCTTATGATCGGCTTACCAGCAATAATTAAAACATATTTATTGAAGAAATAACTTTATAACATAATTATTCAAGAAATAACTTTATAAGAATATACATCCTAAATTATTCACTATAAATATGTCATTCTAACATTAATAACTTAATGGAAAATAACCAATAATTAAAACATATTTATTGAAGAAATAACTTTATAAGAATATACATCTTAAATTATTCATTATAAATATGTCATTCTAACATTAATAACTTAATGGAAAATAACCATCAACAACTCGTTATTTAACAATAAATCTCTTTTAATTATATTAGCTCCTTTATACTAACCTAATTTACTCATATCTCTAGAAATATAATATTATCATCTTATTATTAATAGATTTATTATTATATATAACATAAATCACTTATTTATTAATTTATATAACTTAAATTATTTCTTAAAAATGTATAAATAACCTTTAATTTATTTAAACAAATAATTGGTTGGGATAACATCCGCTTATTTATTAATCTTACCTAATTTCTCTCATCTCTATAATTAAAATAACAAATAATAATAAGATTTAATTTATTTAGAGCCTTGGTCCCAGAGTCAAATATAGTTGTTTTGTAGCCGTTAGAGTCTCTACTCAGCCTATTTAAATTGCTAAAGCCTGATCTGTTTCTTCAACTTGTCCTGACGATGAACCACACTAGTTGGTTCGAAACGCGTCGACAATAATTTTCTTATGTGATTTACGCCAAAGCTCTTTTTACAATTATGATGGATCACAGAAGCCTCAATTCTACAAACATATTTATTCTCTATGATTTTTGAGGACTCTAAAATTTTAGAGTGCTTATGCTATCTTGAACAAGTTTTTCATGGTGTTTCACAATTCTTTGAAGCTCCTACACATATTAAACTTGCACAATAGATCAGACAAATGGAAAACCAAGCTTTTTATTTAAAACAATAAAATGGATGATAATATAAATGCATAACTTCTTCAATTCTAGGATTGAAAAGTTAATGGTATATAAACCATGCCTAAAAAATTGAGTTCCTTCGTGAGTGGTCTAGGATCAAAAGAGAAGACCAATATTGTACCTAGTTTTATAACACACAATTTTTGATGTAGCATGCTCTCAAAAGCTCAAAAAACTCTAATTATTGGCCATCACCCCTTTATGAAAACGACTTTCCAAATGACTAAATTCAATGTCTTTAAAATAAATACGCAGAGAACCAAAATTAAAGAAAACCCATATTTTGGTTGATATACCATTGAGGGAGAACAAAAATCGTAAAGGGATAAAATCCCATCTTCAAAATTAACTATGGGTGAATTTCTCTAAATAAAAAGTTTAAGCCATCCCAGAGATTGCAACATACATACACATGTATTTCTTTGATTTCTTTTGAATGATGAATGATGATTACTAGAGGAAAAGAAACAGTTCAAAGAATTAATACTAAAATAAGCTAAGAAACTTTATAACAGTGGAGGTTGAGTCCCTAACACCTTGTTATTTGTAACATCCCTCTTCACATTTACCTGTTTTTACAAGATCATTAGGGTAAACATGAGATAAGAGTTATTATGCATGACCCAAATTACAGGAAGCCATTATGGAAATGTGGCCTAACTTATTGACTTATCCAAATCTTATTGCAACACTCAGGGACACCTGGTCACATATTTAATCTCTTGACTTCATTGGTGACCTTTTCCCTGAGTCTAGGCCGCTCCTTGACCTATCTCATAGCCCAACCACACACAAAAAGACAGTCAGTGCAACTATAAGTTTCTAGTCGCACGAATGATGTTGAGAAATGGCAACAAGAAATTCTAGTTTAATTTGTCTTTGAATTAAACTGAGAATTAAAATCAAATTCTATTCTCATAGCAACTTGTAAATAATTAATTAAGTTTAATTAACTTAATTAGCTTAGGAATTCCGAGTTGGAAGTCTTTCTGAAGTCATGTATATGTTCTCCCTAAGTCTCAGGGGTCCAGCGTGAGTTTAAATTGAGTTGCAAATTAGATCACTCAGTTTACTAAGTTAAGTTCAGTTAAATTAGTTCTAAATTGTTTTTGGAACTAATAGAGGACTAACAGTTAGTTGGTGCACTAATGCATCCACTAGTGCTACTCCAATTAACTGAAGATTCCCTCATGAGAAACTCATGCATGTCAGTTCAGAGAAAGACCCAGTGGAGACTAGTGTTCAGGGACAGTGTACTATCGGTGGTATTATTTAATGGAGTGTAAATATCATGCATGCATCAGAGATTGATCCTATGTTTGGATTAAGCAGTTTTGGAAGCATGAATTCCCTTTAAATACGTGTTATTCATCTTATGAATTATGCAAGAGATTAGGAGCTTGGAGAGTTGTAGAATTGGCCAAGAGCTAGCTTGTGAGTTGAGAGAGTTGAGCATACTTGTGCGGAATTGTTCTAGTGAGAACAAGTTTTGTATTTTCACTCATATTTATGATATATGCAATACATATAACAGGGTTTTGAGTAGTGGCTTTCCCCAGATACATCTTGTGTTATGTGCCATTGATTTATCTTCTTTTTGTTCATATTGTTTTCATTGATCTATTGGCTTCCGCTGGTTGAAAGTAGAAGTAGATTATTGTCTTGTGATTTAATACATTTTATGAGCTTGTGAATCTACAGGATTTTCTACATGGTATCGGAGCTAAGAAAAATATACTAGAGGAGATTTTGAAGTTTTGAGTTTTGGGTTACAGATGAAATTCAAATTTGCAATACATACTTCAGGATTGGTAGATGGAATTCTAAGATTTGCGGCTTGAGTATGCCTTGGAAGGTGGCTCAAATTTTATATCTTGGAGGGACAAAATGGAGGTTGTGCTAGAGGATAATGTCTTGAAGGAATTAGTTGATCAATAAATTCCTAAGCCAACAGCATCAAAGGCACAAAATTTGGCTAAATGGAAGAAGTGTGTGGTGAAGGCGAGGCGGATAATCCTTGAGGGAGTTCGAGACCACATTGTCTCGAGTCTCCATGGCAAGGAAAATGTGTATGTTGTGTGGAAAACATTCACGAACTTGTATCAGAACAACAATGACCAAAGGAAATTAGCACTAAAGAACAAACTTTGAAAAATCAAAATGGAGAAAGGCGAGACTATTGCAAATTACTTAACCAAGTTCACTCAATGTCGTGATGAACTTGGAAGTGTTCGAATCACGGTTTCCGAGGATGATATGGTGAGTCTTGCTCTTCTGGGACTCCCAAAGAGTTGGCATAGTTATTAGGACTCTGTCAATAGTTAGGAGAATTTGTTAGATTGGGAATGATTGTGGTCGGATTTGATGTAGGAGGAGATAAGGAGGAACACCAGGGATGGCTCTTCATCAAAGACTGGTGATGAAGAGAATTGTGCCTTAACGATTAAGGCGGAGAAGAGGAAAGGGAAAGCTTCCCATTTAAAATTAGATTCTTATCATGGAGGTAAGAAGAAAGACATGACGAAAGTTAAGTGGTTTCATTGTCATGAGCTGGGCCATTTTGCTACAAATTGTCCACTCAAGAAGTCCAAGAAGAAGTCCTTAGGAGGAGCAGAAGGTGAGGCTTTGGCCTCTGAATTTGAATTGGACTTTTCCCTCAATGTATGCATGGTGTCATCAATCATGGGAAGTGTATGGTACTTAGAAAATGAAGCTTCATTCCACATTCCTGGCGACAAAGAGTTATTCAGTGACTCAGAGGAGAAAGATCTCCAGATGTATATCGAGATGGGTGATGACAGGAAGTATAGTGTTACTGTGTTATTGGATTGGTCATGATTACTTTTCAGAGGGAGCATGGGGATCCACTCACATTGAAGAATGTTATGTATGCGCCCGAGCTGAAGAAGAACTTGGTATCCGTTTCCATGCTTGAGGATAGAGGCTATGATGTGTTCTTCTCGAAAGGAAAGGTGTTCCTTTGACACATAGCTACAGGTGAAGTAAAGAAGATAGGGATTCAGGTGAAGAATATCTATAAGCTAGAGGCAGAGGAGTGTGCTGCTCTAAGCACAAAATCAGAAAGGGTGCAGATCTGACACGTTGGCGAGTTGTGGCACAGGCGATTGGGCCACTTGCAACATTGGGCTTTGAAGATATTGCAACAAATCTCTATCAGTCTTCCCAAAGGTACACTTGAGCAAGTTGATACATGCAAAGGGTGTACTTTGGGAAAATACACCAAGTCTTCCTTTCATGATATAAACAATTGAGTATAGGCGATTCTAGAGTGAGTCCATTCAGATGTGTGTGGACCATTCTTGACAGCATCCACGACCAAACATAGGTATTATGTTATATTTTTTGATTACTATTCTTGTAAATGTTCGATATTTTTCATGCAGAATAAAGGATCAAACTTTCACAAAGTTTTGTGAGTTTAAACCATTGGTGGAGAGAGATTCAGGAAAGAAGGTTAAAGCTCTACAGAGTGATAACGATGATGAGTATGTCTCAAACGAGTTTAATAAATTCTATGCAATGAAAGGGATTAAACAGGAGTTGGCGACACCCCATAACCCTCAACAGAATGGGGTGGCCGAGAGGAAGAACATACGCATAGTATGGGAAGTGAGGGTGATTTTGCATGATCAAGGCCTACCACTATAATTGTGGGCCGAGGCATGCAACATAGTGGTTTATGTTCAGAACCGTAGCCCACATCAGATACTTGATATGAAGACACTAGAGGAGGCTTATTCCGGTAAGAGGCCAGATGTTGGTCACTTCAGGATTTTTGGGTCATTGGTATATTGCCATGTGACTAGAGATACACAGAAGAAACTTGAGCCGACAACAGAGTTAGGGATATTTGTGGGGTACACTACTACACCTCACAGTTATTGAGTATAATTTCCGACCAACAGGATGAAAGTGGTTCACAGGGATGTCAGATTCGATGAGGATAAGGCCATGTGAGTTTCCCTTGAGAGGGAGCTTGAGCTACATGCAGATGAGGAGATTTTAGCTCCTAAGGTTGAGTAATATCAGATTGACGTGGAGCAACCACATGTAGAGGATCCGAGTGTGGAGACATCCACTCAGGCAGAGTCTTCCAGAGAGGGAAGAAAGCACACCAGAGAGGCTGACAGATTGTTGGATGATGCACGAGAGAATGTGGGAGCACCCACTTCTCAGTGTAGGCAGAGGAGGTCACCTGAGAGGTACATTGGATACATGGCTCTTATGGGCGAATGTGTTATGACAGAGCCATCTTCCTTTAAGGAAGCAGTACAACAATCGGTTTGGGTTTATGCCATGGTGGAGGAGTATGACTCCATAGTTTGTAACAATGTTTGGGATGTGGTCCTAAGATCGGAAGACAAGTCAGTGGTGAGCTCCCATTGGATTTACAAGGTAAAGCGAGCGAGCCACAAATGGTAGTGTGGAGAAGCATAAACCTAGATATGTGGCCCATGGGTTTTCAAAAGTAGAGGGGATTGACTATGATGAGACATTTTCTCCTGTTACAAGGTACTCGTCAATTAGATCTATACTGGCACTATTAGCGTAGATGGGTTGGAAGATACATCAGATGGATGTGAAGACAACCTTCCTTAATGGCATGATTGAGGAAGATGTGTACATAGAGAAACCTGAATTTTTTTAAACCTTTGACCGTGAGTCGCATGTGTTTCGGCTCAAAAGAGAATTGTATGGGCTGAAGCAAGCACCTCGTTCTTGGTACACCAAGATAGATAACTACTTCACCGGGTTGGGCTTCATGAAAAGTGAAATGGATGCAAACCTGTACCACATAGTGGTGGAAGGTAAGATGTTGATCATTATACTTTATGTTGATGATATCATACTGACAGATGATGATCAACTAATCAAATCTTTCAAGGAAGACCTTGCAAGAGAGTTTGAGATGAAGGACATGGGGCTCATGCATTACTTTCTTAGCATGGAGGTGTGGCAAGGAGATGGGGATTTGTTTGTGTCTCAAGGCAAGTCTTCTAATGAGATACTCAGGAGATTTCACATCAGGAGAGCAGCTAACCCATGGAGACTCCTCTAGCAGGTAACTAGAGGAAGTATGATGCTACTTTTGGGGACATAGTGGAAGCTACTGTTTATTGGAAGCTTTTGGGTTCACTCATGTACTTGGTGAACACATGACCAAATATGTGCAAACTTAGTCAAGCGATGGTTAGGCCTACCAAGCTATATTGGAAGGTGAGAAAGCATGTGTTGAGATACCTCAGGCACACTTCTAAGTATGGATTATGGTACATATAGACAGAGGGAGTGAAGCTTCAAGGCTTCATCGATGCAGATTAGGCAGGGAGTCCATCCGAATGGAAGAGCACATTAGGAGGGATATTCAGTATTGGGTTAGCGACATTTTCTTGGTACAACAGGAAATAGAGATAGATTGCACTCAGTTCGGCAGAGGCAGAGTACATGGATGCAAGTCAGGCAACTATGAGGCCATATGGATAAGGAATATCCTGGTTGGTTTGTTTGATCACCAGATGGATCCAATTGTGATTTACTGGGATAATTACAGTTGTATTAAACTCTCTGAAAATCCAGTGTTTCATGATCGATCAAAGCATATTGATATGCGATATCATCATCTCAGATATTGTGTATTGAGGTAGATTATGTTGTTAGAGTACATTCCCAAGGAGGAGAAAGATCCTAACATTTTGACAAAGGCATTGTCAAGATGTAAATTTGAGTTTCATAGAGACAAGATCAGGGTAGATGATAATTCCTTTCATGTTGAGAGGGAGTGTTGAGAAATGACAACAAGAAATTCAAGTTTAATTTTTCCTTGAATTAAACTGAGAATTAAAATTGAATTCTATTGTCATAGCAACTTCTAAATAGTTAATTAAGTTTAATTAACTTAATTAGCTTAGGAATTTCGAGTTGGAAGTCTTTCTGAAGTCATGTATACGTTCTCCCTAAGTTTTAGGGGTCCAGTATGAGTTTAAATTGAGTTGGAAATTAGATCACTTAATTTACTGAGTTAAATTTAGTTAAATTAGTTCTATATTGTTTTTGGAACTAATAGAGGACTAACAGTTAGTTGGTGCACTAATGCATCCAATAGTGCTACTCCAATTAACTGAAGATTCCCTCATGAGAAACTCATGCATGTAAGTTCAGAGAAAGACCCATTTGATACTAGAGTGCAGGGAAAATGTACTATCAGTGGTATTATTTACTGGAGTGTAAATAACATGCATGCATCAGAAATTGATCCTATGTTTGGATTGCATTGTTTTGGAAGCATGAATTCCCTTTAAATAAGGGCTATTCATCCTAAGAATTACACAAGGGCTTAGGAGCTTGGAGAGCTATAGAATTGGCTAAGTGTTGGCCAAGAGCTAGCTTTTGAGTTGAGAGAGTTGAGCATAATTGTGTGAAATTGTTCTAGTGAGAACAAGCTTTGTATCTTCACTCATATTTCTGATATATTTAATATAGATAGTAAGGTTTTGAGCAGTGGATTTCCCCAGATACATCTTGTGTTATGTGTCATTGATTTATCTTCTTCTTGTTCATATTGTTTTCATCGATATATTGGATTCTACTAGTTGAAAGTAGAAGTAGATTCTTGTCCTATGCTTTAGTACATTGCATGAGCTTGTGAATTTACATGATTTTCTTAGATAAGCCATTCTCCTAGTGATTGCAGTTGCATGGATGACCCAACTTCAGTGTGGCTGGGGCAGAGGATTCCTAGTTTCAAAGTTTGACTCCAAAAACTTAAGCCAACAATCATCCAACTACCTAGATTCCTTTTGGAACTCTATCATTAACTTGTACAAGTCTACACGCACTATTCTTGACTCTGTTCCTACTCAAACTTGTTAAATACATAATAATAATTTAGACAAGCACATTGTAAACATAATACATATAGGCCATGATTGCACATTCTACTCACTGTTTCTTTAGTTCATCAAATGATCATCAAGAAGGCTTACGTCCCTCTCATACTAGCTGTAGCAAACACATATTAACCCATGCATTCATATAATCATACAATATCTTATCAAACCATGAAAAATATCCATAGCAAGTGTTATGAAACCAGTTCACAGAAAGATAGAAAAGATAGATCAACGACTTAAAGATGATCCTCTTCGAGGGGGCAACCTCCTTTACATTACAGAAATGAAAAATTCTTGGCTGATACAAATGACAAGACCTCCTTTCTATATATAGGAGTCTAAGTGGTCCCAATACAATTAGAGCCTACATAACAATAATATTGTAGGGGCACAACAATAAAAATAGTGGGCTTCTATGGGGTACAATAATAACAACATGGGACTATATGGGCACAATAATACAATAAGGGGGTTTCACTAATAATAATAATGGTTTACACTAGTAGTATAGGGACCTAACATGCCCGTCTCCTTCAAAAAGTATTGTCCTCAACGCTTAAGTAGTTCTGCATGCTTCTGTATAAAATTCTCGTCCTCCCATGTGGAATCTTCAATGGGTAATTTCTTCCACTTGATGAGATACTCTGAAATTGATTGATTTCGTTTCTTTTGATTTCTTATTTCTATGACTGCTTTGGGTTCCAATATGATTTTTCCTTCTTCGTCAAGTTCTGGCAATATTGTTCGAACTGAGATCTTCTGCAACTTTTGAATGAGTCCCCACAGTTCTTCGTCATTGTTGCTTTCATACTTTGCTTCGTTTATCCAATCTAGTTGGATAATAGAAATGGCACAAAACAATGCTTCCACATCCTTATCCTTTCTTGAGAGTGCATCTACAACAACATTTTTCTCCCCTTTTTTGTAGATGATTTCAAAGTCATAACCCAACATCTTTATGACCCATTTTTGTTGTTCGTATGAAGATAATATTTGTTCTAAAAAGTATTTAAGACTATCGTGATCTGTTTTTACCTTTAAGTGCCTTCCCATTAGGTAAGGTATGATGTTTGGAGGAACACTTCCTGGAATCAAATGAATAGCATGATCATGATCATGAATAGGTGGGAGGCCTTTGGGAGTCTCAAATGCCTTGGAATGATTGTCCAAGACTTTTTGGAGATATGGAGAAATAGATGATTTAGATGTGAGAACCTCTAGTGAACATAATTGTGCAATTACACTTCATTGTTCTTTATTTAGAATCTTTGTCATGTAGTTAGAGCTAATTATCTTTCCTAGTTTCTGTGTGATACCCATTAATTCAACTTCCTTTCCTTCCTAAAATAATTTCATGAAAAGTTATTGAAACTTAAAAGCTATTGTACCCAAGGATTGTCACCATTGGACTCCTAGTACAACATCAACACCACCAATTGGAATGGAAAGCATTGGGCTATTCAATACATATTCTCCTATGGATAACTTAATATTATGGCACTTTCCAGAGAAGTTTATGGTTCCTCCACTTGCAACCGTCACTTGACACTCTAGTACTGGATATATGAAGCAATTCAATTCCTTGACTATCTTACAATGAATAAAATTATGGGTACTACCTGAATCAATCAACACTATTACATTTTTATTCTTGATATGTCCTTCTATCTTGATAGTTTGAGGAGTGGTAATTCCGACCAATGCATTTTTTTTTTCTCGGTAAAAAGACTAAGTTTCTATTATATGTACATGATTGAAAATTACATGCATTTTAGCGTGAAATGACATGGATTCCATGGCAGCTTGATATGCCATGGTACAGGCAGAGTTGCTCAAAAAACTCCCACGCAGGGGAACCTGAAGACCTTGAAACTATAAGACTAAGACGACCTGTAGGTTCGATGAGGAGTTCCCGGGACCGCCACCATACAGGCCTCAGACTCAAAATTCGACTCACCCGCGCAGGGGCAGACAAACGCGCTAACAGTCTCCCATACAGACTCCCATACAGACTCCCAAACAGACGCGCATACCGACTCCCACTTTATCGCCATTACAAAAAAGACTGAGACACAAAATGGCTCTAAACCAGAGCGAGTAGACATCCAAACAAGATATATCGAAAAGAAGCAGGAGCAGGACCTGAGAGGGGAGATGAGTGCCAATTCAAGGGTGCGCTTGCGCTGGTTGCTCATCCGCCGACGGCTTTTCTTCCACGATCTCGCACCACCCGAGCCCTTCCGGAATACCCTCCCACATTGCAGCCCATTTGGCCGCGTCGCGCTCTCTTGCTGCCTGGGATGAGGAAGGGCTTCCCCTGATAGCCGGTCCTGAGGAGGAGGGTTCAATTGCAGGAGGAGGCGGTGGTAATTCAGGACCAGGAGGAGGCAGTGGCAATTCTGGACCAGGAGCGTCGGAGGGAGGAGCTTCCCCTGCAGAAGGAGGACCATCACCATCAGCTTCAGGGGTGCTGGTGAAGAGCACAGAAATGTGCGCGCTGATCCCCTGGGCAGCTCCCAGCCTCCCCAGGGTAAAGACCACCGACCCGAAAGCAGGAAGTGCAGGACCTTCAATGCTCGCCCCGCTAACCTCCACGACGTGCTCGGCCAGGAGAGGAGCCACCCCAGCGCGACGGTGGCAGAAGTGGCAGCAGCAGTGGTGGTGCTCCCTGCTAGCCTGCCCACGACCGCTTGCTCTGTTTGAGCCTCTGCCTCTTCGACAGGGCTGTCTATGGCGGAGCCGAGCCATGGTGAGTTCGTCCGCCTCTCGACCAGGGAATTGGACCTCGTTCTGCCACCCTCCTTCTTCCCAAGTCTCTCTTCGCAGTTCTGAAATTGGGCCTCTGTACACTGTGGGCAAAACCAGGTTGAAGGTGACCAGAGGTGGCGGACTACCCAGCCAGCACCAGGCGTGCCCCCACCGTCTAACACCAGGAGACCAGACCCCCAACCAACAATGCAAATCGCAGAACAACTGCCTGGAGCCGACCTCGACCGGGGATATATACCCATCGCCATTCCAGCACCTACCCTCGGCCCTCTCCTTACTGTCATCCATGGCAGCAATAACTGCCCAGATCTACCACCCTGCCTTGAATGCGGATGGACGGCGGACGAGCTTGAGCAGTTATACTGCATGGGGGATGGCATGTGCCTTCACGTGGGGGCCAGGTGGCTCTCCCATCCTCTGCTCCGTGGCACCCGCATCCGAGGGATCAATGTCAGCTTGAAGAAGAGTCTTACATTCCTGAGTGAGCTGGGAGCTGGGAATGATGTCCAAGGTTCCAGCAAGGAATGGGAGATGACTTTCTACTCCTATGTTGGCTAGGAGATCCGCTACTTTGTTCCCTTCACGTCTCGAATGGTGAAAGGTGATGGCCCTGTGATGATGCAGCTCTTGAGCAATGTTGTGTAGTCTAGCCTCCAGTCTCCAACTGTCCGCTACTTTTCTGGTTTGAGAGCCGTTATGAATGCGGGAGACCATGCCTAGGATGATTTGGGAGTCTCCTTCTATAATCAGAGGGTGCAGGTTCTGATGCTTGGCTTCAAGAATCCCTTGCCAGAGGCCCTCCAGTTCAGCTGAGTTATTGGAGTCCCAGCCTATATTCCCAAAATAGATCCGAATAGTGTTGCCAGTATGATCCCTGATGATCCCACCATAGCCTGCAGGCCCTGGATTGCCTTTAGAGGCCCCATCAAAATTTAATTTGTATGAGTAAGCTGGAGGGGCTATCCATTTTCTATTCTCTTCATTATTGCCTTTCTTAGCTCTTTGGGATGCGATTTCTTGAGGCAGGTCTAACATCCAATTGTTTAATATGTTTTGCTCTCTGTCCTTAGTGGGAAGATCCTCTTTAGTCCATGATTTCAGGTGCATTGTCTCTTTGAGGTTGCTGTGCGTTCTAGTCCAGATCTCTTCTGTGGTCGAACTCTGGTTTTTGAAGATCCTCCTATTC
Organism: Pinus taeda; assembly: GCA_000404065.3. Classification (NCBI taxonomy): domain Eukaryota; kingdom Viridiplantae; phylum Streptophyta; class Pinopsida; order Pinales; family Pinaceae; genus Pinus; species Pinus taeda. The sequence goes on from APFE031506044.1 coordinate 167,658, forward strand.
CTTTCCTTCCATATATTCCAAATTACGATTCCTGGAATGATGTTCCAAAGGCCATTAAGAATCTCACTATCATAGGGGCTTTTTGGCCATTGTCTGATAGTGTCTATGATATCTCCAGTTTTTTTGCCTTGCATCTGGCATCTGAAGCTGATTTGATCCCATAGCTTGCTGGCTAGAGGGCAGTTATCCAGAAGGTGTTGAAGATTTTCTTCACTGTTGAAGCAGTTATGGAAAATTGAGGGCCCATGAAAATTGCGCCTTCTTAATTTATCCCAGGTGAGGATCTTTTTATGCCCAACCATCCATAGGAGGTGAGAGATTTTCGGCCAAGCCTTGAAGCTCTAGATTCGGTCCCATAGCGGATCTGGTCTGAAATCGGGCTGAGTTGAGAGGGAATAAGCTTCCGTAGTGGTGAAAGTACCTTTTGGGCGATATCCCCATCTGAGAATATCTTCACTATTCCCACTTCTTATGCTTCTTTTTCTTAATTCTTATTCCAGAGTGATTTTCTCCTGCCTGGTGGCGTTTGTGGTGATTTGATTGCTCGGGAGCCATTGTCTGAACCCGCTTGCCAAGTCCTGCATCCAGAATTGGTGAACCGTTGCGAGCTGCTGAATCTGTCTGTCTGGTATTAACCTTGGCGGAAGAATGTTGGAGAGTTTGGGGTGCTGATTCCAGGCATCCGACCAAAATCGCGCACTCCTTCCATCTCGTATTTCCCAGAAGCTGTGCTTCATGATGAACTGGTGGTGTTGCCTGGCTGCATTCCAGATGAGAGAGCCATTGACCATAGGCTCATATCTGATGAGATCCTGCTGGGGAATATTGTTGGTGTATTTGGCTGTCCAGATGGTGGCCCAGACCTTGCTTGGATTGGTAAGCCATTGCCACCAAATCTTGGCATTCATGATGACATTACTGCTTTCAGGATCTCTCAGTCCAAGGCCTCCCATACTTTTGGGTTTGCATATCGCTTCCCATTTGACAAGAGCCCATTTGCGATGGGAAGCCGAGCTGCCCCATAGAAAGTCTCTCTGAAGGGACTTTAATCTTTTCAGAACCCATTTTGGAGCAGCTAGGATTGAGAACAGGTAGAGGGGCATGGCTTGCAAAATAGATTTGATTAGCACCACCCTGCTGGCCATATTGAGGGTACGATAGGTCCAGAGGTTGAGCTTGGATTCAAATTTTTCCAAGAGAACCCTCCAGGCAGGTTGTTTAATGGCGGAGGCCGTAAGGGGGGCTCCCAGGTAGGTGGAAGGGAGAGAGGCAGCTTGGAAGCCTAGAATGCGAGTGATGGCAAGCTTAACTAACGGGGGGGTATGGAAGAAGAAAATTTGGGATTTGGCTTTATTCACTTGCAGGCCAGAGGCATCTGAGAAGTCTTTGAGCAGGGATTTTAGGCGGGATGCTTCCTGCGCAGAGGGGTATCCATAGAGCATGGTGTCGTCAACAAATTGCTGGTGGGAGGAAGCAGGGGAGTTATGAATGGAGATTCCTTTTAACTGGTTAGAGAGGAGAGCTTGCTTGAGGTGTCTGCTGAGACCCTCAGCCATAATGATAAAGAGGAAGGGGGAGAGGGGGTCCCCTTGCCTAATTCCTCTCGAGGGCTTGAAGGGGCGAGAGGGAAGACCATTAACCAGGAGGGAGAGATGGGTAGAAGTAATGAGGCTCATTATCCAACGGATCCATGAATGACAGAAGCCAAAGGCTTTCAGCATATTTTCAATGTAAGACCAGCTGAGCTTGTCAAAAGCTTTGGAGAGGTCCAGCTTGAGAAGCATTCCAGCTTGCTTGGAGCTTTTAAGAGAGTGGATGATTTCATGCGAGAGAATAATGCCGTCCATTATCTGCCTCCCTTCAACGTATCCCGATTGCTCCGGGGATATGATCATTGGCAGGAGGGGTTTTAGACGATTGGCAATGACTTTGGAGATTATTTTGTAGAGGACATTGCAGAGTGCAATGGGTCTAAATTTTTCAGGAGTGAGGGAATGCTCTTCTTTGGGAATAAGGGTGATGAAGGTGGAATTAAGAGCTGGGAGCAACCATCTCTTCGCTCTGGATTCCTCGACAACCTGCCAGACCTCCTCTTTGATCAAATCCCAAAACGCATGGAAGAACGTGGTTGTGAACCCGTCGGGACCAGGGGCTTTGCCTTCCTTGAGCTGTCCCATTGCTTCATCCACCTCCTGAGCATTGATTGGGCGCATGAGAATTTCGTTGTGCTGCGCTGTTACTAGCTTTGGTATATTGCCAGTTATTTTGCTAATGGCTCTGTGCCTATTCTCCTCTTGTTCCCTGTGAACCTGCTGGAAGTGAGTAAGGAGAACCTCTTCTATTTGCTCATGCTCTTTGACCCTTTCCCGATCCTGGTTGATGATGAAGGGGATTTGGTCGTGCATCCTCCTTTGGACCGTAGTTCGATGGAAGAACTTGGTGTTGCGTTCCCCTTCCTTTAGCCAATTTATTCGAGACTTTTGTCGCCAGTAGATTTCTTCTTGCTTCCTTCTTTCATAAATCTGCTTGTTTATGTTCCGTTCTCTGTCTAAGGTGGAGTCTGTGTGGCCAGAGTTTATTACTTCCTGGTGGATGGCCTTCAACTCTTTGTGGAGCTCCTTCTGAGCATCAAAAATATTGCCGAAGGTGTTTCTGTTCCAACTCTTTATGTTCTCTTTTAGAAAGCGCAGTTTTTGTTGGAGCTGGAACATTTTGGAGCCTTGCGGGGGAATAAAGGAGGCCCATGTATTTTTGATGAAGTCCTTGAATGCTGGATGAGTTAACCAGAAGGCTTCAAACCTGAAGGGTTTTCTGGTTTTGTCCCCTGGTCTTTGCCAACTGAGAGCGATCGGCCAGTGATCAGATCCTGAGTAAGCTAGAATCTCCGCAGAGAGATCTCCTCCAAGGTGGACTGCGTTGTCCGAGATCAAGAAGCGATCCAGCTTTGAGGCTATCTCTGAGGATCCTCCTCTGCGATTACTCCAGGTGTAAGTGCCATTGCAGAAAGGCATGTCTATGAGGGAAGCATTTGTGATGAAGTCTTTGAAGTGATGAACCTCAGGCTCCAATCGGGATCTGCCTCCAATTTTTTCCTCCGTTCTGGTTATCATGTTGAAGTCCCCTGCGATGATCCAGATCGGATATTGCCTGTGCCTGTTGAGCATTTCTATGTTGTCTAGGAGCAACTTCTTGCTGCCTACATCTTGCGGGAAGTAGACATTGGTTATATTCCCATGGATGTTGGAACCCAGAAAGTGAAAATTCGCTTGTATGAGGTGATGAGTTGCATGAAAGTTAGTGAGAGAGATGGATTGGGGGTTCCATGCTATGGCCAAACCCCCTGAGGCCCCTGTTGCGTCCACTGCCATTGATCTGCATCCTGGCCAGATTTTTGAGAGAGAGCTATCTAATCGTTCGCTGGTGCACTTGGTTTCTTGGAGAAAACAAATCTGAGGTCTTTCCAATTTGATCATGTTCTTTAACATTCTGGTTTTTCCTGGGCTGTTGAGCCCTCGTATATTCCATGATACGAGCTTCATCTTTTAACTATTTTGGGTGGGCTTGTAGTACTTGGTTAACTTTGCATATCTCCCTGAGTCAACCAGGATTTTTCCAATTTCTATGGTTCTCTGGAGATCCGTCTTCCTTCCTCTTTTCTTAGAGTCCTTTGGTCTCAGATTGTCAACCCAGGTACCTCCGGGTTGGATTCCAAGATGTTGTTGATAGAACGCTCTGGAAATGACCCCTTCTAGCTTTTCTATATCGGCCTCGGAGATCTTTTCAAAGGCTTGCTTTTGGCATTTTAACTCAAGCTCTATTATATCCAGGCCATTCAGATCAATACTTTCTGGCTCTACTTCCATGATTTGCGTCTGATTGGTGATTTCCTGGGAAGTTTCAGAGATGGGCGCGGATTTCATTTTACCATCTATCTCCATATTGATGAGAAATTCCTCCGGAATTTCTTGGTGCCTGCTTAGGATAGAAGGGATGAAGATGGGAGGATTATTGGTGAAGGAAGGGGTGCTTGCGCGGGGAGGGGAGGAG